>VZQC01007452.1:1674000-1730156 GCA_009823505.1 Rhizomys pruinosus
AAAAATAAAGTTTGTTTCCCAAGTTAATCACATACAGTAACCCAAAACAGCATGGGTGAACTTGATGAAATCTGTGCCTTGATTCCACCCTATAGGTATATATAATACAACTGCTTTTTTGAGACTCATGGGTCAAAAATAAAAACCTAAAAAAAAGTGATTATTATTCCTTAAAGGTGGGGTCAGAACATCGATTGATGTTCTCCCTTAGCAGCTTCATAATGTCCTCCAAAAGTATGAGAACTAGCCTTCAGGGAGGAGGCTTCCAGTTAAGATCCAGCTACATTGCTCCAAATCCCGTGTCCAAATACAGCCTGTCTTCAGCAGTAGGGGCTTCCCTTCAAGTTCTGGGAGGCAATCAAGGGCTGTGGCAATAGCTTGTGCAATTTTTGTTGACCCTGGTCAACAAGTTGAAGGGAGGTTTCTCCTGTCTGACACTATTTCTTTCTATGTAGCCTTCAGCAATACACATGGACTCATGTAGACATACTGTATGTGTAATTTTTCAATAGGTTTTTGAAGTAATATGCTTCCTTTTGGTTTTTCAAACCAGCAAAGTCTTATTTATCTCTCCTCTCTCTTTTCATCTAATCTTCCTTCTTCTCTCCCCTGTTATAGTACCTCCATTTCCTCCATTTCAACCTTGATAATATCTACCTCTTATGGTTCCTCTGTCTTGAGCTCTTTCTTCCCTTTTACCCCAAAGTTCCTTGTACAATGCTCTCTCTCTCCCTCTCCCATTTAAATATCCTCCTTAGTAATACCTGTCTCCTGTTCTTTCCATTCAGGCCCCTTCTGTATCAATTATCTCCCTGATTTCTTTCCATGTTCCTGGTTCCTGCAGTTACATCAGGATATATATTCATATATAAGGATTTGGTGCTAGGATTCACAAACGAGGGGGAACATATGTTGTTTGCTTTTCTAAGATTGTATTAGTTCACTTAGTATAACTTTTCAGTTCCATCCATTTATCTGCAAATTTTATAATTTCGTCTTTGTCTTTCTTTACCACTGAGTAGAACTCCATTGTGTAACAGTCGATACTTTCATTATCCAGTTGTCATTTAAAGGACATTTACTTTGCTTCAATTTCTTAGTTATTGTGAAAAGAGCAGCAAAACCCCTAGTTATACAAGTATCTCTGAAGTAGGATGCAACTTTGGGTATATGCCAACAAGAGCTATAACTGGATTATAGGGTAGATTCATTTCAATTTTTTAAATTTTTATTTATTATTTTTCATGTGTATGAATATACCATCTGCATGCAGGTCTGTGTACCCATGTCATGCAATGCCGCAGAGGTCAGAAGAGGGTGTTGGATTCCCCTGGAACTGGAGTTAAAGACGGTTCTTAGCTGCCATGTGGGTGCTGGGGATTGAACCCGGGTCCTCTGCAAGAGCAGTCGGTGCTTTTAACCACTAGGCCATCTCTCCAGCCCCTCATTTCAATTTTTTAAAAGAGTTCTCTGGTACTGTAAACATAGCCAAATACACATGGCTGAATTGGTCATAGATCATAGAGAAAACCCAAAGGAAGTCATATTCCTAGACAAATTTAATTTCTTTTTTTTTTTAATTTATTTCTGTATGTGTATCAATGTACTGTCTGCATGCAGGTCCATGCACCCGTGTCGTGCAATGCCGCGGAGGTCAGAAGAGGGTCTTGGATTCCCCTGGAGCTGGAGTTCTCCTGGAATTGGAGTTTCAGACGGTTCTCAGCCGCCATGTGGGTGCTGGGGATCGAACCTGGGTCCTCTGTAAGAGCGGTCGGCGCTCTTAACCACTAGGCCATCTCTCCAGCCCCCCAAATTTAATTTCTTAATATGTGATAAATCTGGATTATTATCTTTACAGACAGGCCTGCCCATCAACTCTCATCAAAGAAACTTCTCTTGAAATAGATGGTGACCATTACAGAGTTCCACAACTGGTAATACACATAGATTAAATGTCTGTGAAATAGACAACCTTAAGTGACACGTCTACAATGTGTCTATAACTAAGATTCACATAATAGAACAAGGGGTAGAGAGACCACTAATACATCTCTCAATTCTTATCAATGAAGCTCTCTCACACAACAGAGGTCCATGAATGTAAAAGGACACAGATGGTCAAAGCATAGAGATTAAAAGTCTGCACAGCGTGGGTCCTTGGACAGGTCTTTTATGTTAAATTTCATCCAACCAGTGCTCAGGGACCATTTTGGAATAGAGAGTGGAAATGTAAGAGGCAGAGGAGGAGGTGCATATTGCAGTAGAATCTTACAGGCCTCTGGGACCTTGCTCATATGCACTTATAGCAATGCACAAGACCTATGCAAACCCTATTAGACAAAAACCCAGTGTAAAATTGGGCAAATGGGCAGTAGGACCCAAGCTGAGCTGAAGAATTATTGGGAACTGATTACTGTTGTGTGAAAAAGAGCTGATATTAAACAGAGGGATTCTAGATATGTTGACTAGACCTCAGTGGATGGATTTGCATTGTGGGATGTCAGGGGACACTAGTCTTGATAGGTCTTAACACCAAAGACAGAACGCATGAAATCCAGTGTGAGTGTGAGTGTGAGTGTGTGTGTGTGTGTGTGTGTGTGTGTGGGTATGGGAGTGTGCCAATGCAGAAGAGGGTATAAAGAAGATTAAAATATTATTTATGAAATACAAACACAGTCATGAAAATATAAAAAGTAAAAAAGGACCCATTATAGAGATTAACATTCGGGAAAAGGAAAACAAAGTGAAGCCTAATTTTGAGAGTGACTGGTATGTAGGCAGTTCTAATACTCTAGGAGACAGGTATCATTTTAACCAGTTCTATAGAAAAGTAGAAAATGAAGTTTGAAAACAGAAAGAGGTCCTGGAAGTCCTTGCTGATATGTAGGGAGCAGTTAGAGGGAATGAGAGTTAGGATAACTACCATGGAGCAGTTCAGTGACTGTGTCCTGTTGCTGAGCCCATTTTCCAAAGCTTGGGAATTGAGGTACAATAGGAAAGAAGAGAGGAGCTTGTATGTCTTCCACCTTTGTGACTACTCTTGGTGTACTCACTGTCATCACGGGAGTGGATAATGCTGTGAAATTCAAGGTGTCACCACACAAGAAAGGTGTCTTAATTCACATAGACCATCTCTCTCCAACCTCTCTTGCTGGTACCCTACATCTCCTGGATTTAAAAAATTATTATATTTTTTGAAGATATCATACATTAGTAATATATCTATAATATTTCACTCTTCTCTTTCCTCTACCCAACACTTCCCAGGCTCTCATGACTACCTCTCAATTTTGTGACCTCTTATTTGATTATTTTTGTTGCACATATATGTATTTATAAATATACACACATACATGCACATACACACATATATGTATTTATGTATATGATATGCTGAGTCCACTTGGTAGTGTTTGCATGTATATGTATTTAAGGCTGACCATTTGGGACTGGATAACATATCAGAAAACTCATCCCTGGAGAAAACTGGCTCTCCCTCTTTCAACAGCCACTGATTACCTGTTGGTCTTCATCTCGAGGTGAGACTTTGTGAAATTCCCCAGTTCACATAGGCTTTTCAGCTGATGTTGTCATTATGCAGGTACATTTTGGGCAACCATATTTTAGAGATTTGATGGGTACAGTTTCCCTGTCATGTCTACTGGACACTGTCTAGAACCAGGCATCCAGGACCTTTGGCTCTTAAAATCTTCGGGCCTCTCATTTACCATGTTCCCTGAGCTGTAGGTGAAGGGTTGCATGCATGGTAGCTGTATCAATTGGGGTGGGTTGCTCATGGTCACTTATCTTCTGCATTTTGCCCAGTTGTATAATTCTGTAATAATTGCTGTAATAACTCTGTCAAAAAAGAAAATTTTTGATGAGTGATGAGTTCTACACTGAGTCAGGAATATAAGGATAAAAATTTACAAGAGAGTTTGAAATTCTATTGGTTTAGGAAAGTGACAGTAGGTTCTCCTCTAGGGTCTATGACCTCCATAGCCATGGGTATTTGTCAAAACTTACAGTACCAGCCATGTATTACCTCATATTGATATATGTTGCTAACCCCCAAGGTAAAAGTGCCACTGTGCTGGAGAGCTTTAGTTGTCAACTTGACACACCTGGGTTGAGAGAGCCTCTGTTGGGTAATTGCCAGTCTATTGGACTGGCATATGTCTGTGGGGCATTTTCTTGATTGTTGAGTGATGTGGGAGTGCCTAGTCCACTGTGGGCAGTTCCATCGCTGGGCACGTGGTCTTGAATTGTATAAGAAAGCAGGTTAAGGATGGGGCAGAGTTGTAAGCCAGTAAGTGTCTATCCTCCATGGTCTGTGCTCCAGGTTTCTGCTCTGAGTTCTTACCTTGGGATCCCTCAGTGATGAACTGGGATATCTAAGATAAAATATAAGCCCTTTCCTCCCCATGGTGTCACAGAAATTAAAAACAAACTAGAACAGCCACTGTTGTACCATTAGGGGTATTTTACTGAGCTGGTCATTGCTGTGTGGAGTGTGTATGAAATGCACAACCTTAAGTGACACATCTACAATGGAACCTGTACACCTAAGACTCACAGAACATAGTAGAATGAGGGGTAGACAAAATACTAATGAATCTCTCAAATTTCATCAATGAAGCTCTTTACAGTAGTGTATGAGGTTAGTTTCTTTCCTCCCTTTGCAGCTGGGTGTGGTGGTGCATGCCTTTAATCCTAGCACTCAGGAGGCAGAGGCAGGCAGATCTTTGTGAGTTCAAGGCCAGCCTGGTCTATAGAGTGAGTTCCAGGACAGCTGGGGCTACAGGGAGACCCAAAAAAGTAGTTTATTCTGGAGCCAAATAGGAATGACCATGGCCCTGCAACCTGGATTCAGGTTACAGCCCAATTCTATGTTTCAGTGAGGTAACAATTGCATTACACTTTTATAGTAATAGAAAAAAGACAAGCCATAAATCGAGATGGTTTTCAAATACATTGGTGGTTACATTCAGTAGGCAGGTCATGGTTTCTACTATCAGATGCTATCTGATGACATTCTCAGCCTTTTGATTGGTGGGATCTGGTGGTCTGCTACATTAATGCATTCCAAATGGTTATTTTCTGTTAGTCATAGGGTGTTAAGTTAGAATAAGAGTTGGGCAAGGAGTGGATATTTAGGGCTAAAGAGGGCCCAAGGTAAATGATAAATAGGCTGTGAATCTTCAACATTATAAACTCTCCAGTCATTGAAGTGTTAGTCAGCCTTGCAGGAAGTTTAGTCCAAGACGTAGGATTTTTCTGGGTACATTTATAGTTCATCCTTTGGCCAAGCATCACATTTTGTACATGCATGAGCCACATATTATTTATTCTGAAGTTGCTAGGAAGGGTTATTCCTAGAATCTGTTGTAGATATGGCTCAGGTCTAGGCAAGAGAGCAGTCAGTCATGGGTTTGGGTCTCTTTGGGTTTGCATGGGTCTTATATATATTGACACCATTGCTGTAGTTTTATTATGAGCAAGGCCCCAGAGGCCTTTATGTCTCTTTTTCTTTTCTTTCTTTTCTTTTTTTGTTGAATATTTTCTGTGTTTCACACATAATTTTTCAGTTAGTCTTAATAGCCATTATACCAGCATTTCCCTTGTCACCCTTCTCTGGGGTTCATGCCTTCTGTCATTTGTGCTAGAGTACATTGCGCCAAATTACTCTCCCCATTCAATCCTCAGTGCCAGCTCATCCGGAGGCCAGGTTTTCCTCACCTGACCGCCATCTGCTGCCAATATTTCCTCAGTCAAGGTTGGGCTCTGCTACCCATTTCTACAGTTCTGTGCTAAGTTTTTGTCAAGCTGAACTTGCATGGATCTTATCTATGCTGATACAAATGCTATAGGTTCATATGAACCAGGTTCTAGGAGCTTGTAGGGTTTATTTCTGTCTGGTCTTGCACCAGCTCCCTGCCTCTTACAACCTTTCTACTCCCTCTTACACAATGGTCCCTGAGCCCTGGGTGGGTAAATTTAATATAGGATGCCTTTCCAAGGACCCACACTCTGCAGATTCTTATTCTCTACACTTTAGCCACTGTATCCTTTTGTGTCCATGGACCACTGTTGTGTGAGGGAGCTTCATTGATGAGATTTGAGAGATTCACTAGAATTTTGTCTACCCCTCATTCTGCTATGTTCTGTGAGTCTTAGGTATTCAGGTTCCATTGTAGATGTGTCACTTAAGGTTGTGCACTTCGTACACACTTCACCTCTGTGTGTAACTAATCATGGAACTTTATAATAGTTGGCATCTGTAGCAAAAGAAACTTCTTTGATGAGATGTGATTGGTATACTTGTCTGTAATTATAATGATCCACATTTTCACATAGCAAAAAATTACATATTTCTAGAGCTATGACATCCTTGGAGTTTTCTCTATCATCTATGACATTTATAGCCATGTTTATTTGGCTATGTTTACAGTACCAGAGAACTCTTAAAAATTAAAATGAACCTACAATATACCTCTAGTTGGCAAATGTCCAAGGAACACATCCTACTGCAGAGATACTTGTACTTCCATGTTCTTTGCTGCTCTCTTCAAAATAACTAAGAAATGGAAGCAACCTGAATGTCCTTCAAATAACAAGTGGATAATGAAAATGTGAGACAGTTACATAATGGAGTTCCTATCAGTGGTAAAGAAAGATGAAATTATGAACTGGAAAAAGTCATACTAAGTGAAATAACACAGTCTTAGAAAAACAAACAACACATGTTCTCCCTTATTTGTGAATCCTAGCACTAAATCCCTGTCTGTGAATATATATCCAGGAAAATGTAAAAACATCAGGGAGGTAATGAAGCAGCCTGAATGGGAAGAACAGTAGGAGACAGGTGTTACTAATGGGGAAATGGGTAAAATATGGGCATTTAAATGGGACGAGGGAGAGAGGAACTATATACAAGAAACTATGGGCGATAAAGGGGAAGATGGATCTCAATATGGGGAGGACCATAGGAGACAGATATTATCAAGGTTGAAACAGGGAAAATTGGGGTACTTTAACTGGGGAGAAAGGAGGGAAGATTAGATGAGAAGAGAGAGGAGAGATAAATAAGACTTAGCTGGTAAGAAAAACTCAAATGAAACCTATTAGTTCAAAAACCTACGGAAAAATTACACATACAGTATGTCAACATGAGTCCATGTGTGTTGATGAAGGTTATATAGAAAGAAAGAGTGCCAGACAGGAGAAAACTCCCTTTGAGTTGTTGGCCAGAATAGTAGAAGTCCCAAAATTGCACAGGCTACTGCCACAGCCCTTGACTGCCTCCAGAACTTGAAGGTAAGACCCTACTGCTGAAGACAGGACATTCTTGGACACAGGATTTTAAGTAATGGAGCTGGAACTGACCTGGAAGGCACCTGCCTGAAAGCTAGCTCTCATAGCTTTGGAGGGCACTATGCAAGCAGCTAAGGGAGAACATGGATCAGTGTTCCCAGCTTTAATCAGTAATAATCACAACAATGACTAGCACAGCAACACTATTGTGGGGCAGTAGTGGCACTTTTACCTTGGGAGTAATCAACAACTATGTAATGAGATCTACAACTCCATTTGTCTTTAAAGTGATCTAATCACATCTATCAATTGTACTCATTTTCATGTCTTTCTACTATTCCCTCTGGATGAATAACTTTATAGGACTGTATGGCTTTCTGTAAACTAATTCTTGTGGACATTGTCACCAATTTTCCTTCCCACCTGTATCTTAATACTTGCTGTCCTTCCATGCTAATGTGTCATTTCCAATGCTGCTTCTTTGATACAGAACACTTCCCCAGTGTGCTAATCATTTTTTAATCATGTTGTAAGAGCTCTCCCCTGCAGAAAGTGTGATTCCATAGAACTGGAAAAAGTACAGATTATGGCACAGCATTGTACTTAGTAGTAATCTATATTATAAATGTAAGCAAGAAATCATTTCTATATTTCTTAATATATGGGTGCTGTACAATATAGAAGTGTTTGAGTTCTAACAGTGCAATAAATTTTTTTCCTCTTGGCTTTTTTTAAGCCAATGTTTTATTGTAGCTCTGTGCTTTCATACAAATCAAATTACATTACAAATCAAATCTAGACCTGTGCCCCCCTGCCTGCCCCCCACCCAATCAGAGCTCATGCATTCTGCCAAACACGTTTTTCATCTTTTTCTCAGTTTTAGTCAGTCATTTGACTCAGACTTTTCTGTTGTTGTTGTTATTCCTTCCAATATCCATCACTCCAAAATATACACATATGCATGCCACATATATATCATAGGTTTTAGCATCTTCAGCTTATGATTTTTTTGAGGCCAAAAGATGTCATGTTTGAAGTCTCCTCCTTGGCAAGCCCAAACCACCATCAGTTCTGCCTTGTGTTCCACACTGGGGTTTTTCCCTTCCCATGATCACCAAATGAGGTCCAATAAGCACTGCATCCTATCTTGATCTTCCTGTACTGATCTCCATGATATAGCCTGGGTAGTTCAACAATGGAAGTCTATACTCTGAAGAAGTGGAAACCCCAGTAGTAGCTCAGTCTACAAGCTGGATGTCTCACCAGTCCCCATCTGGTACTGAAGGTTTGGAGGATTCTTGGAGAGACATGAGTATTCAGTCCATATTGGAAGGTTGAAAAACTGTGTCTTCTCACATCTTTGGTAAGAGCAGTGGCAGCCACAGGGTAGCTGCACTTGCCAGTAAGACAGGCAAAACAACTGTGCTCTTTTGACTTTTTACTAAGATCTCAAGTTTTATATCTGAAGTACAAATTTTCAGGACTTACTATTTATTTGTTTCTGGTTATACTTTCCTTTTGGATGTTTAAGGCCACACAGTCCAGATTAGCCAAGGTTTTTGTTTTCTCAAGGTCAATTGAGGATCTGGTCCTCAAGGGCCACTCAGGTTTTTTTTTTTTTTGGAAGGGGGGGGGCTCCCCTGGCTCCTTTTGGCTTTTCAGTCACCAGTTCCATCCACTCCAGGACAAAGTCAGGTCTTGCTAGACCAGGCTTCCCTTTTTGAAGCATGAGCAGACTTTCCTCTTTATTGACTGGACACTGGCTGAAGTCCCATTAGTGGATCTTTAAGACCTCCCTGCACAGAAAGACTAGTGACTCACATTTGCAGGACATTTCAAGAAAGGCCCCCTTGCATAGTCCCCTGGGACTTAGTTGACCTCTGAGGGCAAGGAACAAAGTTATCCCTTAAGACCTTTGGCCAAATTGATATGGGCATTAAGTATGGTTGTGAAGCATACATAAAGGCTAAGTCACACCAGCCTGATACTTTTAACTACTTTATAATATTTTAGAAAATGCTTGGACAAAAGCTCAAGCAGCCTTGTGTAAGAAATACTAAGAAGAACTCCCACAAAAATATCATGGTTAGACAATGTGATGACAAACTAGTTTTTTCCCATATTCCTTTGATCTTATATTACTCTAAAGTATACATAGTTTGTTGATTTTCATTTTTTTCTTAAGCAAACAAAAAAAATCCTGTGACAATGTCAGTATCAGACATAAGACCCATTCCAACTGGGACAAAGTCTCAAAGTGGAGCAAGAGAAATGGGTGGAGAACTAACCCTGGGCTGAAAACTGCAAGAGACTGAGTACTATTGAGTGAGGTCAAGAATATGCCTTAACTAGGAATCCTAGACATGCTAACTAGACTTCATCGGATCTATTTGCACAGAAGGATGTCTGGGTTTGGGAGCTTGACTGGATAGGACTTAGCTTAGATGTAAAGCATGAATTCTGATGGGGAGTTGGGGCATGGAGGAGATTGGGAACCATTGTATGATTTGTACAAATGCTCAATAAAAATTTTTTTAATTAAAAATGCCATCTTAATAAAAGCCATGCATCTCTCCCTCACAATTCTGAAGCAGAGTTTTGTACAGAATTCCAAAGAGGATTTTGTTAAGGAGATATATTCCATTAAGTTTTATAGCTATTTGGGCTACAAAAAACGATTGAATGACCTACTCGTTGAAGAACACAGTTACACTTGTGCAGTGAAGATGATGCCCAGTGTCTATGAGCATGGTGGGAGAAAAACTGTGTTCTCATCAAACTTGGCCTGTTCTTTAAGGACGTTGCCACATGCCCCTTTGGGAGAAAGGTCATCAGGTTTGTTACACAGAAAAAGTATTCAGAACCAGTTGACTCATGAAGGCTTGGCTAGCCTTCCCCAGGGAACATCTATAGGTCATGAATGTCCACTAAGTTCTTTTTTTTTTTTTTTAGTTTTTAAGGTTAAAGGCTATTTATTTTAGTAAAATCTTACTTTTTATTTTTATTTTTATTTTTTTATTTTTATTGATGCTTTGTGTACTTCATACATCATTTTCCAATTCAGTTCAGGCATATATCCCATTCCCTTCCCCCCACCCCACCCCTACCCATCCCAGATCATGCATTCTGCCATAACTTTTCTGCATCTTTATGGTTTTTTTTGTTGTTGTTTTGTTTTCATTTTTTTAACAATAAGTGATAATTTGTGAGTACAAGCATCCTTCACGTAAAACCAATTTGCGAGCAGTTGTGCCCAAACCCACACAGCTCATGGGTCCCACCATCCAGCGGGGGGGGGGGCTTGTATGATCAATCAAGTTGATCAAATGAGTGTCCAGTCTATATTGTTGTAGTTTCACCATTAACCCCAATCGCAGCCCTTACATTCTACCACGCCCCCTCTTCCGCAGATTGTTCCCTAGGCTTAGAAAAGGGGCACAGGTGGATGAGAAGCAAAACAGTCTACTTTCTCTGGAGCTGTTGTCTTGGTCTCTAGTCAATTCTGGCTGTTTTCTTTCATGGGCTGCCAGCTTGTCCAGGCATAACCTTTCAATCCTACTAATGAAGCACATGCAATTAGATATATAGGTATTTAAACAGTATAATATATAGCCTTTCGATCCTACTAATGAAGCACACGCAATTAGATATATAGGTATTTAAACAGTACTAATTGTTATGGTAGGTTACTTTGGTATAGACACAGATGTTTGGATGGTATGTTAATCCATGAATTACATTTTCTTCTGTTAAGTATGACAGGGTCTTCGTGTGGTTTATAACATCTCCTAACCATTAGAGGATGTAAGCTTGTGGCATCAGCCGTGGGTTATTCCTCCAAGGAGAGAGCTAATAGCCAATTAGATTTGGGATATACAGACATATGGCTGCCACTGCTGCACAGTATTTCCAGGCAGATGAGGTGTAGCTGGTGCTGACGGAGGAGTCTTGCTTGACTCAAGGAGACCTATATTTGCTTTATTGGTTTAGTGGCCTTTGGTAACACTCTCTGGCATTCCAGAGACCATCTGTATACTTGCAAGTGCGGTCTCCATACATCTTTCCCATGTTTATATCAGGTCTTCAACAGCAGGGCCTTATCGCCTCTCTTCCTGCAGATATCCCAGTTTGGAGGCAAGGAGCCTTTACCTTTTGTGGGGGCTTGGATCCCCTGGCCAACATCTCCTTGGTAGAATAATCCATTGTTGATGTCAGAGCTCCTGTATTAATATATTTTGCTTAAGTGCATAGCTTAAGGAGACTTTAGCATTATATTTGGTTCTGAATAGAGAATAATCCTTTTCACAGTTTCTATGTCCATTAGTCAATTAAAGAAGGCAGTTTTACCGATTTTACAAGAGAATACCTCTATAACAGCTGGCTCCAATCTACAGCTGGAGAACGACCTCATCATCATCATATTTCTCCTTATTCTATGGGGGGGGGTTAAGAAAGTCTCTTGTATTAAAACCTTTGCAGCACCTAGAAGATAAGCTTCATTAGGATTCATTAAAAATCGTTGTTACTAGTAGGATCCAGAGAGGGGCCTGATGTCTGCAGCAATCTGAGGCATTTCTTCCCTTCAATGCCCAGAGGAGTCAATCCTTCTGCTGGCACTTTCTGGTACATCCTACTCACTGCAAAGCTGCATTTTCTTTCTCAGCCATTAAGTTGGTGATACTCTGGCCTGTTGGAACATACAAATCCTTTCCCATAGTTAGTTTTAAGATTTGGGTTGCAAGGTTTTTTGACAAAAAGTTTTCATATCTATCTATATCCCCCTTTTTTATTTTAGGTTTTTATTTTTGACCCATGAGTCTCAAAAAAGCAGTTGTATTATACATACCTATAGGGTGGAATCAAGGCACAGATTTCATCAAGTTCACCCATGCTGTTTTGGGTTACTGTATGTGATTAACTTGGGAAACAAACTTTATTTTTGAGTTAAATCATCCTATAGGTGAAAGAGATTGCTACCAGGTGATACTATATGACAGCAAAATTATAGAGAACATTTGTTTATACCAATCCCAAAGTAATTGTTATACAGATTTTAGTTAAAGCTAATGTGGACAAGAGCAATTTATATCACCAATTAACTCAGATGCATTACCGTTTTTATCAGCCTTCAAACCAATGTTGTCCAATATGCACATATTTACTTTTACTAAGTCCTAAAACACCATGTATCCTGTAGACAGAGTCTGGGCAAAACTGGATACTTGTTGAACTCACGTCAATTAAACATGCACCAATCGAATATACACCCGTGTCCCTCTCCCACCCCTCCCACCCCTCCCGAGTCACCATTTCAGTCAGCCTTCTGATGCAATCTTTCTGTTGTTGTTCTTTTAATATGCATCCCTCTCCACAAGAAATATTTATAACTGGGTTATTGGTACTAGCATCCACATATGAGAGATACCATTTGTCGTTTGTTTTTCTGGGACTGTGTTACTTCACTTAACATGATGTCTTCAAGCTCCATCCATTTACCTGCAAAGTTCATGATGTTGTCTTTCTTTACTGCTGCATAGAATTCCATTGTGTACATGTACCACATTTTCTCTATCCACTCGTCAGTTGAGGGGCATTTGGGTTGATTCCAGTTTTTTGCTATTGTGAACAGAGCGGCAATAAATATAGCTGTGCATGTATCTCTGCAGTAAGATGAGTCTTGTGGGTATATACCCAGGAGTGGTATGACTGGGTCAAATGGCAGGATCATTTTGAGTCTTCTAAGGGTTCTCCACACTGTTTTCCATAGTGGCTGCACAAGTTTACATTCCCACCAGCAATGGATGAGTGTTCCCCTTTCCCCACACCCTCTCCAGCACTTGGCATCATTTGTTTTCTTGATCCTAGCCAGTCTTACTGGAGTAAGATGGTATCTTAAGGTGGTTTTAATTTGCATTTCCTTAATTATTAGCGATGTTGAACACTTCTTAAGGTGTTTCTCAGCCATCTCTAATTCCTCCTCTGTGAAGTCTCTGTTCAGATCTTTGCTCCATCTTCTGAGTGATTCATTTGTTTTCTTTCTTCTTTGTTTTTTGAGTAGCTTGTATACTCTGGAAATTAATGCTTTGTCAGATGTATCTGCTGTGAAGGTTTCCTCCCATTCTGTGGGTTTTCTCTTCACTTCCTTTATTGTTTCCTTTGATGTACAGAAGCTTTTGAGTTTAATGAGGTCCCATTTGTCAATTGTCGATCTTATTTCTTGTGCAGCTGCTGTCTGATTTAGGAAGTCTTTTCCTACACCTATGTCTTGTAGTCTGCTGCCAAGCTTCTCTTCTATCACCTCCAGAGTTTGGGGTTTCACGTTGAGGTCTTTGGTCCATCTGGAGTTGACCTTTGTACAAGGTGAGAGGTAGGGGTTTAATTTCATTCTTCTACAAGTGGTGATCCAGTTTTGCCAGCACCACTTGCTGAAGATGCTGTCTTTCTTCCATTGTGTCTTCTTGGCCCCCTTGTCAAATATGAGGTGGCTGAAATTGTATGAGCTCAGGTTTGGATCTTCAGTTTTATTCCATTGGTCAACTGGTCTGTTTTTGTGCCAGTACCAGGCTGTCTTTATGACTATAGCCCTGTAGTATAGTTTGATGTCTGGTATAGCGATCCCCCCTGTATTGCTCTTTTCACTCAGGGTTGCTTTGGCTATTCGGGGTCTTTTGTTTTTCCAAATGAAATTGAGGATTTTTTTTTCCAGGCCTGTGAAGAAACTCTTGGGGATTCTGATTGGGATCGCATTAAATCTGTACACTAGTTTGGGTAGGATGGACATTTTTACTATATTTATTTTCCCAATCCATGAGCATGGGAGGTTTGTCCATCTTCTGATGTCTTCCTCAATTTCCTTTTTCAGGGGTTTAAAATTTTTGTTGTAGAGATCCTTGGTGTCTTTGGTTAGGTTTGTTCCTAGGTATTTTATTGTTTTTGAGGCTATTGTGAGTGGGAAGGTCTCCTTGTAGTCCTTCTTCAGTTGCTTGTTGTTGGTGTAAAGAAAGGCTACTGATTTTTCTAGATTTATTTTGTATCCTGCCACTTTACCAAAGCTCTTAATCATTTCTAGGAGTTTTCTGGTGGAGTTCTTAGCATCCCTTAGGTAGACAATCATATCATCAGCAAAAAGGGATAGCTTGACTTCCTCTTTTCCAATTAGAACTCCTTTAATTTCCTTTTCTTGCCTTATTGCCCTAGCAAGGGATTCAAGCACTATGTTGAAAAGGAGTGGTGACAGGGGGCAGCCTTGCCGAGTTCCTACTCTTAAGGGGAATGTTTCTGTCATTTCCCCATGATTTGATTTCTTAATCTATTCTCCCAGTCTGTGTCTGTTGATTGGGAGGTTCGGAACATTAAATTTTTTTTAAAGATACATCAAGGCTTTTTATTCATCCTTGAGTCACTTCCCCACAAAAAGACATTGACAGGCTTTTTTTTTTTTTTGGCTTTGGAAAGTAACATTGAGCTTCATCTATTGAAAGAAAATTCTTTTAATTTGGCATGTTAATACCGTACCTCACCTACCTACTCTTCTACTGATAGTCACAAAGTATCAGCAAACCCCTTCATAAATCTTAAGCCTATTTTAATTCTATGTATTAATCTGAGTAACACATTTTACTTAAAACAGGTGGTAAACTTTCCTATAGATCTTGAGGTTTCATTTTGTTATGGGGAAAACTTCACAAAATATAATGTTTCACTTTTTTATTTTCCCTTTTTCTTTTTTTTTTAATGTTTCCTTTTTTAAGGTCTAGGTAACTTAAGCAAGGCTGCATAGGTAATGAAATATGGCCTAAGATACTGCAATTATGTTTTCTGACTTCCCGTTAGGCATTTACCACAATGGAAAAATGAAGATTAAAATGTATTCAAAGATCCCAAGCAGTTTAATAGGATTTTCATTGAATTATATATTAGTCTTTTTTTTTTTTTTTTTTTTGGTGTTTTTGAGACAGGGTCTCCCCATAGCCCCAGCTGTTCTGGAACTCACTATGTAGACCAGGCTGGCCTTGAACTCACAGAGCTCTGCCTGCCTCTGCCTCCTGAGTGCCAGGATTAAAGCCACCTCACCTGGCTCTTATTAGTCCTATTTTTTGCTAATCAAAGTGAAGAGCTTTGAAGTGTAAACTTCACTATTTTATTTTTCATCCAATGCAAGTTTTTTTATGCTACCTCATTTCCAGTGTTAAGAGCTATAAATACTAGCATCTTCATTCATTTTTCGAATTACCAAGGATGTCTTCCTCCTGAAGGCTTGGTTTGTAGGTTTCAGAAGATTAAACTGCAGCATGGAGACCATCTATGTTGACTCAGACCATATGAACCTTTCACCACAAGTGTCCCACTCCAGATAATGCCTTGCTTTAAAGCATTTCTTGTCCTGAGTAAGGAGTACAGCTCTGCCTGTCCCTGGTCTGCAGACACGGCTCATTTCCCATAGACAAGCTGGATAAAGATTCCAGTTTCTGTTCTTGGAGCTGCATATCTGTCACAATAATATCCACAGAAGCAGTTCTCAATGGGAGATTGCAGATATCCCACTGAACAGCATCAATACACAAACCCCAGGAAGTTTTTCCTTCTTTAATTTGGTTCTTGGTCAATAGAGATGAGATGTTATTTGCTGCTCTGTTCACTGCTAGTGGATTATTATCACCAGTGATATGGTAACAATTAGACCATTCAGTAGCCCCCTCTATTGGTATTGCCTCTGTTCCACACATTGGATCAACTCTTATGTCATCAGTAGGTTTAGGTTCACAGAGTCTGAGCATCCCATAGGCAAGAGTTGACCTAAGAGTTGTAGGTCCAAAATGTGTAATATTTCTGCGATGGAGACTCTCTTCAGTCAGTGCAATGTCAATAATAACTTCATTATCATGGATATTCAGGAGAACTTCCACATCAAAGTTGGTCATATCAGCTTTCCACTTAAAATGATCTTGAATAGCACCCCCAAAATCTCTTGCAGCCTCATTTGAGGTGAAGCAATGTTTGTCTCCCACTCTGTTGCATGTGACTCTAAACTTCTGCACTTGTGGCTCAGTTTCTTCTCTTAAGCTTTCATCAATCTCATCTTTGCAAGATGCCAAGACATCCCCTACCAAGGTTGACATCTCCTCTTTGATGGCTGGATTTTCCTTACAGTGTACGATATGCAAATTCTGAAGCATTGTTGGCAGGCTTCTTTTTACTGTCTTTCTCATTTGATTCATCTCCTTGTCCATAATAAATTTTCTCTTTACTTGAATTCTGATTTATCTTTTTGCACTTTGTTTTTTCATCTTTAAATTTGTATTGATTTGCCATACTTTTAAAAGATCTGACCATGAGTTTTCCATCCAGTTCTTCAAAGTCCTTTAGAACATTTTCCTTTGTATTTTTGAACTGGCAATCTTTAAACTCCTCAACAACCACAAACAAGTTATCAACTGATCTTAGACAATGAACCTGAGCCAGACTTTCCACTGCAATGTCAAAATATATCTTGCCCCCATCTTTGCTGATTCTGCATGATGGCCCCAATTTCTCTCTCACTTCATCTGCATCTGTTTGCTCAAATCCAGTGGGCACAGTGGCTCCAATAGTGACACGGAGATGCTCAGACTCACTTCTGAGGTCACTTTCTATCACTGGCCCAGATCTCACATTCTCTTGAAGGTTCACATCCAGGAGTTGGTCAGTAACCTCTTGAATGTCAGACATGGTGGTAATGTTTCTAAAAGCCCTAACACAGTCCCTCCTGGCAGCCACACCTGCCTCCCATCATGCTCCAGAACATTAATATTTAAAGATATTAGCTGGGCATGGTGGCACACGCCTTCAATCCCAACACTTGGGAGGCAGAGGCAGGCAGATCTCTGTGAGTTCAAGGCCAGCCTGGTCTACAGAGCAAGCTCCAGGCCAGCTGGGACTAAAGGGAGATCCTGTGTCAAAAAGACCAAAAAAAGAAAGATATTATTGAGAGATATATATTACTTCCCATCAATTTAGTTTCTGTTTGCATTTTGGTCTATGTTTGTATTTCCAGAGTTATACCTTTATTAATTACTTTCTCTTGCCACTTGGGAATAGTCATTCCTTTCTTCTGTTCTTTGTACTGCTTCAAGTATTTTCTGATGGGTTGGTTTTCTGGACATGTATTGTTTCATCTTATTTATGTCATGAAATATTTTTCTTTATCCTTCAACCAAAATAGACATTTTTTTCTGGGTAAAGTATTCTGGGTTGGCATCTATTGGCATTTAGAACTGTGCATACTTTGGTCCAAGCTCTTCTGGCTTCAATCATTTGCATTCAAAAGTCAGCTGTAATTCTGATGGGTTTCCCTTTATATGTAACTTGTTGGTTTTCTCTTGTAGCTTTCAGTATTCTGTCTGTGTGTTAGGCATGTAGTGTTTTTACTATGATATGGTATGGGATTGTCTATTTGGTGTTCTATGTGCTTCTTGTATTTGTATGGTTACATCTTTCTTCAATTTAGGGAAATTTTCTTCTATAATTGTGTTGAAGAATACTGGAATTCTTCTCCTTCCTCTATACTTACGGTGCATAGTTGTTTTTTTTTTTTTTTATGCTGTCCCATATTTCCTGAGTATCCTGATCATTCCACTCCTATTTTTTTTTGAATTTTTCATAATCTTTGCTTGAGCATTCCAGTACTTCCATGTTACCTTCCAGTGTTGATATTCTATTTTCTACTTCATTCATTCTGCTACTGAGGCTTTCTCCCATCATTTCCTGTTACTGGATGAGTGTTTGGTTTCCTTTTTCATTTCAGCCTGAGTTTTCTTCAGTATTGCCACCTCATTTTGAAGTTTATCATTCTCTTCTTTTAGTCTATCTCTATCTCCTTCTAGTTCTTTGATTCATTTGTTTGAGTGTTCTTGCAATTCCTTGAATTCTTTGAGTATGTTTATGGTAGTTCCTTTAAGATCTGTCCTGGGTTACTTCTTGCTAGTCCTCATTGTAGGGGTCTTCTACCAGATTGGTAGCATGTAGTGGGGACTTATTATTTTGGTTTTTCATGTTATTTTTTTGTTGTTGTGATTTTTGCATGTGTGTTTGTTTTGTGGTTTGTATTCCATTACAAATCTCAAGCACTTTTTAGATGAGTTGAAGACTGACTTTGCTTGTTTTCTTCAGGTGGCTTCATTGACTTATTAGTTATGAAAGGCTGGATGGTCTAGGTTTCAGGTTTTCACTTATGATTTTGTACTGGAGAGACCAGCTAGTTCTTGACCTTCTAATCTGGAACTTCTCCAGAGGCCCAGGACAGGTCCCGATCAGGTTGACTTGAATCTTGCACTGCATGAGATTTGCCTACCAGTTCTCCTGCACTGGCTGTAAGTGTCTGGGTCTGGGTCCAGGGTCAGGGCAGCTTAGCCTCATGGTGTTCCTTAACTAATGGATTGGGATTCTGGAATGTTGAAGCTGAGCCATACTGGCCTCTGGGTTTCTGTCTTACCTGTTGGGTGCTCAGTCATTTGTGTAGGAGTCTGGCCTCAGGGTAGGTGGCTGGGGTATTTCCACCTCATTTTGGGTGTCTGTCTCACCTGTCAGGAGCCAGAGATGGAGCCTCTGGGAGCTGAGTCTGAGCTGATCCAGAGTCAGAGTTCTGGTCTGGTTGTGGGCCTGTGGGTGTGTCTTGTCTTGCTTGCTGGGATCTGGGAGCAGGCATCTGAAGCAGATGCACACCAGTGTGTGCTGGGCTCTGTCTTTACCACCCTCCCCTGGGAGCAGGGCCTTGGCACTGGATCCCTATCTGTGTAAACCAGGTCTGTAGCTACAGGGCATCAGGAGGCAGCCTTCTGGAACAGGGAGGCTAAACCTAGCTCCTCTTGAGTCAGGTTATCTGGTCATGGCAGAAAGAAAGTATCTTATGTCCTAATGACAAACCAAAGTACCTTTAATAACTTTTTACTTTTTTATGTTAGAAGAAAAATATCCCTAAAGTAACAGGTGCAAAATACAGAGAAACACAAAGCACATTTGTTAACAGGTACTGTTAGTACTAATACTAGCCTGCATCTTTCCAACCTGAGGATGTAACTGGGCATCCAGTACTGCCAGAGGAGTAGACTGAAAGTTTCTTATCTCTAACAGCAATTATTATAATAAGAATTTTGTATCTTTGCAGTACTTGGCTACCAGGAGTGCAGTGCTTCTTTTTAGTAATCTAACCAACTTTTTAGTACATGCCATCATTCCTCAACCCCTATCTTCGAGGACATGTCTGGTCACCTAGACCAGCTTTCAACACACACCCTAGAAATTCCCTTTCATCTGACAGTCTCCCATTATTCCTATCTCCTCTTAGAAATTTTCTATTACCTGAAGCCTACAAAGTCAACACCTGCTCATTGGCTCTGGATTTGCATTTGCCCACAGTGTACTCAGACCTGAACAAGTTGTTTCAAAGTATTAAACTATACAGCAGTGACACCTATGCCTAGAATCACTGTATTCTCTTGAATAGGCTTTTCTACTACTTATAAAATGTGTCATTAAGGAGAATTTCCATCACATTCTCCAAGAGACAGTCTAGAATGTCCAAATTCAAATCTAAAATCCGACAGACTTACATTAAGAAACAATTCACAGTGACCATTAGAACATAAGTGTGTGCTTTGTACACAGTAGTAACAACTTGCAAATAAATTTTGGAAAATAACAAAGAATAAAAGGTAAAAATGGGTTAAGTACTGGAGAATAAAAATAGCTGCACAAATCTAGACATGAAGATACATTATCAATAGAGAAAAAAAAAATACCAAGCCTGGGACACTTCTCCCCTGATCTCAAAAGTTGGTGGTGTTTATTACACAATACCTTTTTATAGCCCAGGACGAAAGTTTAGAATCACTACTTTGGGATACATCCCCTCATTTCACAGCAGAAGAAACTCTCTGCTGGAAGTCCCTGCACCATTTCTTCTTTATTTGTTAACTTTTTTGACCGAAGAACTGGCATTGCTGAAACCTGAATCTATGGCTGGGCATAAGCAGAAGAGAAGCAGTACCAGAAGGAGAAAGAACAAACATCTCACAGCTGACAGTGAAGTAGATGTGAAAGAATGAACGTCTGTGCAAAGTGTACCCAAGCAGGTGGTAAACAGGGATCAGTGCCCTACCTCACCCAGGAACTAGAAATTACATAGTCATGAGAGAGACACTGGCTGACCCCGGAAGTAGTGCAAACTCCTGCCTACCCAGAAGCGGAGGGGAGCTTTCCTGTTATAGGTCCTACCTCCTCCCTGCTGCAGAAATGACCTTCCAGAGGAGACAGAGGAACAAGGGGGGGGGGCCCACAGTGCCACCCTGTCATTGCTCATGTTCTCCTTGTGGTCCTCTGCAAATATCTGAAGTCCACGGAGCCGCCCACTAACCCCCATCTTAGGTGCAGAGATGCCAGCTCAGTCCCCAGGTAAGAGACCTGAATGGCAGCTACTCTCTCAGAGAAGATGCTAACCTATGCCCTTTAAGAACCTTCCACTAGGTGGACACCAGGAGCCCAGGAGACAGGGGAGGCCCACCTGAGAGCATCTGGGAGATGGGGCTAGGCCTGCACTGAGGAGCAGGTGGGCAGCGGGTCCACAGAGGGCCAAGCAAGCTGAGATGCATATGGAGGGCGGGGCCACAGAGGGCAGACCACGCTGAGGAGCACGTGGAGGGCGGGGCCACAGAGGGCAGACACCGCTGAGGAGCTGGGAGGGGCTTGGAAGCGAGGCCCCTGAGTGGCTTCTTGCTGAGAAGCACGTGGGGGGCGGGCCGCGGGGAGGAGCACTGGGAGGTTGATTCTGTTGGTAGGAGGAGTGAGCACGCCTCCCACTTGCCCCGCCCCTGTGGGCCGGCACTTGTGACCCTGTTCTGAGCTGCCCTCTGGTGCTCCTCAGCTCTGGGCTGGGTGTTGCTGCCTCCTGCTCCGAGAGGTGCTGGTGTGCCTCCTCTCCCAGAGCGCGGTGCCCGTTTGGGTATCCTTGTTGGATCCTATCGCGGGGCTGAGCGTGGAACTGCACCTAGGATGGAGCCGCGTCCCGCTTGCCCGCTGCTGCGCCGGAGGATATGAAGGTAAACGTCCTTTGTGGAGAAGTGGGCGCGGCGTGTCTCTGCGGACCTCTGTTGGCTGTAGAGGACCGTGGGGCAGGGCCCTGTAAAGGCGGGGTAGAGCTGTGGGGAACCGGCCACGCATGGGCGCGCCTCCGGGAGCTGCCCTCCTCCAGTCGCTGCCCAGTCCACTGGTACGGTTTCCCCAGAAGCACCTGCTGTGGCCCCGCTTCCCACGGGATCCTCCCTGTCCCCTGTCCCTATCCCGGAGTGCAATCTAGGGTTCCTACCCTGACTTCCGGGCTCTTGGAGCCCAGCTCCAGGAACCTGGAGAACCTGTTGGTTCCCTGCCGGCTGCCCTGTGAGGTTCCTGGTGCCCGTTGGTCGCTCCTTAGGGAGCACAGTGCCTGGTCCAGCCTTGTACCTTGGAACTGCACCTCAAGGCCAGAGTTCCCCTCAGACTCTCTGGGAAAGAAGTGCGGCCATTGGCTGCTTTGCGATGGATTCTGAGGACAGTTTACATTCTCTGGAAGTGGATATGGAGGGGCTCCGCGACTACCTGTTGTTTGCAGAAGACCTCTGCTGGGCGCTGGCAAAGATGGGGAGGCGCTGTGGGGCCAGGCCAAGTGCAGGAGCTTCCAGAAGCTCCAATACCTCTATGTCTTCTGGAAGCCCTGTGCACTCTAGTTGGGTTTCCACAGAGGAGGGCATAGGACAGGTTGCCGGAAGTCTCCCAGCCTCTATGAGTGAGTTCTGGGTACAAT
The DNA here is from genome assembly GCA_009823505.1 of Rhizomys pruinosus. Lineage (NCBI taxonomy): Eukaryota > Metazoa > Chordata > Mammalia > Rodentia > Spalacidae > Rhizomys > Rhizomys pruinosus. The sequence goes on from VZQC01007452.1 coordinate 1,696,127, forward strand.
GGAAAAAATGCAATAGTGAAAGGCTGCAGTGTCCCTTGTAGTGTTGGCCAGTGTCTCCCTCCTGATTGCAGTTCCTAGTTCCTAGAGGAGCAGAGGCCACTGATCAAAGTTTATTCTTTCATAAACACTAGTAGTGCTCCACTGTCAGCTGTGAGATGATACTGCCCAGCCCAGATTCATGTATGACCAATGCCAGTTCTTTACTTAAAAGTTGTCCAAATAAGCCAGGCATGGTGGCGCATGCCTTTAATCCTAGCACTTGGGAGGCAGAGGCAGGCGGATCTTTGTGAGTTCAAGGCCAGCCTGGTCTACAGAGTGAGTTCCAGGACAGCTGGGCTCGAAAAGACAAAAAAAAAAAAAAAAAAAAAAAAAGTTGTCCAAATCAGTGAATGATGAGAGGGCTTTCAACACAGAGCTTATGCTGTTGTGAGAAGACACAAATAGTAGGGGCTTCCTTAACCTGTTTGATTAGAACTAGGTCTCAGGACAGAACAGGAGAGGCCTGGTGTTACTTTCTTTAGAGGTTTCTACCTACGTTCTGGAGGGGTCTGTTGGAAACTAGGAAGGTAAGTGATAGGAGATAATTAGATAAGTGATCTCAGGATCATGCAGTAGGTCTCTTGAGAAGAAAAGCCTACCATATACAGCTTCAAAAGGAGTTAGTCTTGATGGCCCCAGGAGGTATACAGTGTGCCAAGGCCAGAGATAATAATTTAACCCAAGGGTATGGCCTTCCTGAATTAATTTGATGAGATATTGCTTAAGGAAACCCTTTATCATTTTTACCATTCCTGAAGATTAATGGTGCTAAGCACGGTGGAGATCGAATTGTATCCCCCAAGGATCATAAGATGCCTGGAGTGAGTTCAGTTTTAAAGGCTGGTTCATTATCACTCTGTATACTTCATTCAATTCAGATCTCGGGATGATGTCATTTCTATGAGCCTTTATCACTTTGTGTGCCTTTTCTATTCTTCTAGGGAAGGCTTTAGTCCATCTAGTAAAAGTGTCTACTCACACCAAAGGTACACAGGTCTTGAGTACCCCTAAGTGACTGAAATCCATTTGCCAGTCCTCCTCTGGACATTTGCCTTGTCCCTGTACCTCAGGGGCAGCTAGATGAGTATTACAGAGACTGGTCTTTTCACAAGTTTCACATCCTTTATCTTTCTGAGTTACAACACTGAGATTCCTTTTTCTGTGGACATCTTTTTTGTTAGTCCAATAGAATTTTCTCTTCCCAGATAGTGCAGCTGTTAGATGAACTTAAATTTTTTCCACTTTACAGTTTGAGATAGCCATATATGTCCATTAGGGGAGACCTACCATGTGTCCTTTCTTTTTTATTTTTTGGTTTTACTTTCTAGACTGCTACCAGATCCTTCAGCTTCCTCTATCTCGGGGTATAATATGTTTCTCTTGGGGAGAAGGAGTCCTGAAAAAGAGAGGAAGCATCCTTTCTTTAAAGTGCTACAGCTTTTGTGGGGTGTGGTGGTGCACGCCTTTAATCCTAGCACTTGGGAGGCAGAGGCAGGTGGATCTTTGTGAGTTCAAGGCCAGTATGGTCTACAGAGTGAGTTCCAGGACAGCTGGGGCTACAGAGAGACCCTGTCTCAAAAAAGACAAAAAAAAGTGATACAGCTTTGGATGCATCATCTGCCAAATATAGGCATAGGTGAGTTGGACAAATTCCTGCATGTATTTGGTGGGGTTTTCTGAAAAACTGCCAAGTCTGTCTTCTATTTTGGACTAGTTGACATGATCCCTAAAGGGAACCTCCACTCCTGCCCCCTCTCAGAGTGGGAACATGGGAACTGGGAGTTTAGTAGGCAGCATACAATGAGAATAGATATGTGGGGGAAGGGGAGGGGAGAAGAAAGTGGGAAGAAAGTGGGGTACAAATGGGATAATGCAGATGTGGGGGGTCTGGGTCAGGAAATGGAAGATAGGTAGGATAGTGATAGAGGAAAGAGGCAAGAGAAATAAGAGGATTAGTGGAACCTGGACTGGGTTGGCAGCCTAGTTACAATGGGTGGTTATATGTCTGTAGGAGGAGGTTTGTCTGCCAAATTGGGGTTTGGGTGCAGAATTGACTGGGTATGGCTGGATTGAGTAGGTTTTGGTTGAGTCTTAGTTGCCACAGTTTAGCTTTTCATGTCCTTTTGAGTTCCTGGCCTCCTGTTGCATGGGGGAGCTTCCTTAATGAGAGTTAAGAGATTAATTAATGTCTTCTTGGCCCCTTATTCTAAAGTTGTGTGAGCCTTAGGTGCAGAGATTGCATTGTAGATTGTTCAGGCATGAGACATTCACAGACAATGTCTGTGTGTGTCCAGTTGTGGGACTCTGTACTATTATTCTTCATATGGAGCAAAAGAAGCTTCTTTATTGAGTGGTGTCTGGGATATTTCTCTGTAAATATAAGGCTACCTATTTTGGAGCTAGTAAGATGTTACATTATCCTAGGGATAGGACAACCTTGGAAATTTCTCTAAGATATATGACCTCTCCAGCTGTGTGCATCTGGCTATGTTTATAGTATCACACTTGGGTTTTCTCCCACCGAGTGGTCTTTAAGTCCAATTAGCCATTGATTGGTGCCACTACTGAACCAATGCTGCATGCTGTGCCAGACATTGATGTGGATATTTGGTCCTAAAGCTGGTGTTGATGATTGTCGCTCTCTCCTAGTAGCTTGCATAGTGCTCTCCAAAACTATGAGAGCTAGCCTTCAGAGGAAGTGGTTTCCTGGTATGTTTCAGCTGCATTGGTCCAATTCTCGTCTCCAAAGTATGTCCTGTCTTCAGCAATAGGTTCTTCCATTCAGGTTCTGGGAGGCAATCAAGGGCTGTGGCAATAGCCTGTGTAATTTTGGGAGTCTCTTGGACTACCCAGGCCAAAGGAAGGTTTCTCCTGTTTGAAACTGTTTCTTGTTATGTAGCCTTCAGCTTTGCACATGGATACATGTAGAGATATTGTATGTGTAACTTGTCAGTAGATTGTTAGATTAAGATGATTCTCTCAGGTTCTTTACCCTAGGTAGGCATTATTAATCTCTCCTCTTTCCCCTTCCCTGTCTGTCCCTTAATCCATGTCATCTCCATTTAAGATTCTTAATGACATGAAGAGACCCAGAGTCAGGTTTCTAAGTTCTTTTGTCAGGAGTCAACTTAACTGCAATTCCTTATGCTGTGCAGGTATTTTGGCTCCACATTTTTTTTTCTTTCTTACTTGCTACATCCTGGGTTCAGAACTAGTATAGAAAGCACATGTAGTCTGGTGTATACTCATATTGTGTGACAATGTCCCATCTAATACATTTAGTCTCTTGGTAGCCTACATGCCCCAGTCCCTGGGGAGAGCTGGGCACTATATTATGTTGCCATCTTTTATAGATGTCCAACTGGGCATATCTGGTGAAGCCATTTGTTGTAGCTGACAGGATTCACAGCTGGGTATGATGATTAATTTTCCCTTCTGGTGGCATGCATAGCACCTTCCAGCACTATGCAGACTAGCAAGTAGAGATGAAGCTTTGAAGTCAGCACCAGCTTGGTTTCACTTTGTTTTATATATATATATATATATATATATATATATATATATATATATATATGTATATATATATATATATATATAGGCTTTAGAAATTGGGTTTTATCATGAAATTCTTGTGGAGAACCAAGTGCTGGTCAATGGTCAGTACTGTTGAGAGACTATATCACCCTTGATCAGCAGCTTCAAAACTTGAGGTCACTCCTAGCTTTGGGCTTTTATGTTGCTAGACTGTGGTGTCTTGTAGGTACAATGCCTATCCTGTGTTATAAGTTGACTCACTGTAATTCATTCTTTTTTTGGTCTTAGCTGGCCTGGAGCCTACTATGTAGACTAGGCTGGCCTTGAACTCACAGAGATCCACCTGCCTCTGCCTCCTGAGTGCTGGGATTAAAGGTGCATGCCACAGTGCCCAGCACTTTAATTTCTTCTGAGAGAGAGAGAGAGAGAGAGAGAGAGAGAGAGAGAGAGGTGAAATTTAAGAATTTTCTATAGTGTGAGATTTCCATATGTGTTATCTTCTAAAGACCATTAATGTTAGTTATTCCCACCTAAACTGCCTCATCTGCCTTGCCCTCTAATTTCTCACCCCATTCACCATTTCCTACTCTATTATTCCCCCTTCCCCCCCTTTGATCATTGCATTCTATATTATCTCCCATGAAGCCTCCCACCCCAGAACATGGGAGTATATTAGTTTCCTGCCTCATTGGATTTTATGGTTGTAATATGAATATCTAAAAATTCAAAGGTAGCATCCATCTGTGAGAGAGCCATGCAATGTTTGTTTTTCTGGGTCTGGACTACCTCCAGATTGTTTCCAGTTCCATCTATTTATCTCTGAATTGGAGGTCTTCCCAGGGCAGTACAAAGGAAACAAGAAGAAATATCTCCTACTTCTGAAATATTTGCAATCATTAAACCTTCCCTGAGAAGTGTAAGCCATGAGAACGGGTGCAGGGAACTTAATGGTGTGAGCTGTACATTTAGCTCTTTTTCTTTATTTTGGATAGTCTGATGAACAATTAATTGAGCCTGAACAAGGGCACATCATATGTATATCTTGCTGCTTGGGTAATATTCGAGCGAGTTCATATACATAGCTCCCTTAACATTTTTTTTGAACTTCTGAGACAGGATGTCTCTATAGCCCCAGCTACCCTGAAAATGGCTATATAGATCAGGCTAACTAGCCTCAGTCTCACAGAGATCCACCAGCCCTGTGAAGTATTGGGACTAAAGGTATAGATCAGGCTAACTAGCCTCAGTCTCACAGAGATCCACCAGCCCTGTGAAGTGTTGGGACTAAAGGTGTATTCTACCACCCCCACAGTTGTTAGTTACCATGTGAGTGCCTGGAACTGAACCTGAGTCTCTACAAGAGCATGCAGTGCTCTAAACTGCATTGTTCAGGCTCAATTAATTGTTCATCAGACTATCCAAAATAAAGAAAAAGAGCTAAATGTACAGCTCACACCATTAAGTTCCCCGCACCCGTTCTCATGGCTTACACTTCTCAGGGAAGGTTTAATGATTGCAAATATTTCAGAAGTAGGAGATATTTCTTCTTGTTTCCTTTGTACTGCCCTGGGAAGACCTCCAATGACAGCTGTGCCCTACCCTAGACCTCTTAATACTTCTATTAGCCCCTCACCACACACCTTATCTATCACAGGAGTTTCACTGTTCAGCCTCCCCGAGCAGGAACAATTTGCATTTTCCTATAGTAATGCCAATACTTTTCTATGTAACCAGACTCAGACACCCAAATCCACTTATTATGCTCCCAAAGGATTCTTTTTCTGGTGTAATGGTACTCTTTCTAAAAACCTGACCCTCCCCCGTGAAAACAATCTTTTGTGCCTCCCCATCACACTGATACTTCAGTTAACTATTCTTACCCCTGCGGAGTTTCAAAGCCAAAAGTTCTGGAGACGCCATAACGCGCCAGGCCAGGTACACAGCTCCTCAGCTCTAGGCGGGGTCTGGCGGGGGGCAGCTGGGAGAGGGTCTCGCTGTGAACCCGTCTACGGGGTCCCCGGCCCAGAGGGACCGCGCTCGGGTGAGCAGGGTCGCGTTTCCCTCTGCTCTGGTCCCGGCTGGACTTGTGGGCGGGAACCGGGGTCGCAGGGGAGACGCCATAACGCGCCAGGCCAGGTACACAGCTCCTGAGCTCTAGGCGGGGTCTGGCGGGGGGCAGCTGGGAGAGGGTCTCGCTGTGAACCCGTCTACGGGGTTCCCCGGCCCAGAGGGACCGCGCTCGGGTGAGCAGGGTCGCGTTTCCCTCTTCTCTGGTCCCGGCTGGACTTGTGGGCGGGAACCGGGGTCGCAGGGGAAGACCCATAACGCGCCAGGCCAGGTAAACAGCTCCTCAGCTCTAGGCGGGTCTGGCGGGGGCAGCTGGGAGAGGGTCTCGCTGTGAACCCGTCTACGGGGTCCCCGGCCCAGAGGGACTGGGGCGCAGGCTAGATCAGGCACCACAAATCCCCCCCCCCCCCCCGCGCGCCAAGTGAATTGCTAAGAATCCAAGTGGTCTCCTTTTGGAGAACCCTTCAGAACAGAAAGAGAAGACTAACTTAGGCTTCCAATATATACACAAAACTAAAAACCTGAAACCTAGCCAAGTCAATACACCATTAAAAAAAAAAAATAAATAAAAAAAAAATAAAAAAAAAAAGCATCGGAAGGAGGCAAGCAAAACCATCCACTAATATAGTGAAAAGTCGTTTGTGACTTGAACCACAAAAGGGAAATCCATATGCCAGGGACACGACGAAGGGACAACATGGGAAGGCACAGGATACTCCCACACCAGGCCCCTACCAAACCTGGAGGAGATAGTCACAATGGGAATCCCCTTGGAGGAGACCCAAGGAACAGAGCTTAGAGCGAATAATTGCAGACATACGCAGAGAAATTAAAGAAAATAAAAGAAGAAGTCATGGAACTAAAAGGAGAGAATGAAAAACTCAAAAAAGGACCTAGAGGGATACAATGACACAAACTTCAGAAAGAACTAAAGGACAGAATGACAAACTCCAGAAAGAACTAGAGGGGAGAAAAAAACAAACTCCGAATGGAAGTAGAAAACACTGAAAAAGGAAGCCAACCAAAGAAGAAAGGAGCACCAAGAAGAGATTGAGAGCACAAAGAAGAGATTGAGAAGCTCAAAAAGGAAATGGAGGTACTAAAGAAAACACAGGAGGAAACAAAAAAGGAATTAGAACACTCAGTCAATCAAGAAGAAAGAAAAGGAAAAAGCCTCAGAAAGTAGAATGGAGGAAGCAGAACAAAGAATATCAGACCTGGAAGATTAACACAGAGCAATTAAAAAGCTCAAATAAAGATTATGAAAAAAAATTTAAAAATACACAAAAAGTGGAACAAACCAGGAAATATGGGACACTATGAAAAGAACCAAACCCCGCATCATAGGAATAGAGGAAGGAGAGAATCTCAAGAGAATAGTATTGATCAGATCTTCAACAGAATAATAGATGAAAATTTCCCCAAAACTAAAAATAGACAAGCCCATACAAATACAAGAAGCACATAGGACCCCAAATAGACAAGATCAGAAAAGAAAACACCCCCACGCCATATCATAGTTAAAATGCTAGATGCCCAAAACAAAGACAAAATTCTGAGGGCCACAAAGAAAAACAAGTCACATACAAAGGGAAACCCATCAGATTACAACTGACTTCTCGCCTCAAACCATGAAAGCAAGAAGAACATGGAGCAAAGCATTCCCTGTGTTAAGGGACTATGGATGCCAACCCAAATACTTACCAGCAAAATGTTGACTATACTTGAAGAGGAGAGAAAAATCTTCCATGACATAAACAAGATGATGGAATACATGGTCTGGAAAACCAACTCTCAAAAATACTGAAGCAATTTCAAAGGGCAGAAGAGAGGAGCAACAATCCTCAAACACCTAGGAAAAGGAAACTAACAAAAACATAACCATAGGAAAAAATCAAAGAGCTAGAAGTCCAAATGGATAATAAAGTGAAAGGAAGCAACATCCATCTTTCAATTGTAACCTTAAATATTAATAGGCTAAACTCCCCAATCAAAAGGCATAGACTGGGAGAATGGATTAGAAACCAAAACCCATCTATATGCTGTCTACAAGAAAACCCATCTCAATTTCAAGGATAGGCACCAACTTAAGGTGAAGGGTTGAGAAGAAAGTATTCCAAGCAAATGGTACCAAAAAAAAGCGGGTGTGGCTATTCAATATCAGACAAAATAGACTTCAAAGCAAAAGAAATCAAAAGAGACAAAGAGGGCCATTACATCCTTATTAAAGGAACAATTGAGGATGAAGATTTCACAATCATAAATATATATGCACCAAACATCAGTGCACCTAAACTTTATAAAGACAATTCTTCAGGATCTCAAGGCACAGATTAACCCCAGCACACTAATACTTAGGGGACTTCAATACCCCATTAAGTCCTCTAGGCAGATCAACAGGACAAAGGATAAACAGACAGACATCTGAACTAAATGACACAATACACCAAATGGACCTCACAGACATCTACCGAATATTTCACCCAAACACCAGAGAATTACACTTTCTACTCAGCACCTCATGGAACATTCTCAAATAGACCATATACTGGGACACAGGGAAAAATAACAAATATAAAAATGTTGAAATAATCTCATGCCATTCTATCAGACCACAGTGCAATAAAACTCAATATCAACACCGGAATAAACCCTACAACCTACAGGAACACATGGAGGACTAAACAACACTCTCCTGAATAATGAGTGGTCAAGGAAGAAATAAAAAAAGAAATAAAAAACATTCCGGAACTGAATGACAATGATAAAAACAACACAGCAAAATCTAATGGGACACTTTTAAAGCAATCCTAAGAGGGAAGTTTAAGCTCTAAGTGCCACATTTTAAAAAAACAGGAAAGAGCACAAGTGAAACGATCTAACACTGCAGCTAAAATACTTGAGAGAAAACAAAAATGACCCTAAAACGGAGCAGACAAGAAGAAATAAAAAAATCAGAGCAGAGATCATGAAATAGAAAACAAAGAAAAACCATACAAAAAAATCAATGAATCCAAAAGTTGTTCTTTGAGAGAATAAACAAGATAGACAGACCTCTAGCCCAGTTAACCCAAACGAAAGAGGGAACAACTCCAAATCAATAGAATCTGTGATGAAAGGGGAAATATTACACAACGACAATGAAAAGATCCAGACAATCATACGGGACTACTTCAAAAACTTATATTTCTACTAAGTTGAAAACCTAGAGAAATGGATGAATATCTGAAATCCTGAGTCCTGGGAATCACCACAAGCTCAACCAAGAAGAGATCGACAGCTTAAACAGACCATAGTACAGGAAGAAATCGAAGATATGTAATAAGTAGCCTCCCAACCAAAAAATGCCCAGGCCCAGGATGGATTCACGGCAGAATTCTATAAAATATTTCGAAAAGACTTACAACCATTACTACTTAAATTGTTTAGAAGGATACAAATGGAGGGACTTCTCCCAAATTCCTTCTATGAAGCCGCATTACGCTACTACCAAAACAGGGAAAGATACAACCAAAAAGGAGAACTATAGACCCATCTCCCTAATGAACACAGATGCCAAAAATTTCTAAACAGGATTCTGCAAATCGCATACAGACTCACATCAAGAAAATCATACCACATGACCAAGTTAGATTCATACCAGACATGCAGGATGCGGTTCAACATACGAAAATCAATAAACATCATCAAACATATCAATGGACTGAAGGACAAAAACCACGCCATATCATCTCCAATTGATCGCGAGAAAGAAAGCCTTTGACAAAAATCCAGCACCCTTTCATGTTTAAAGTCCTGGAGGGAATTTGTTGGAGGGATCATTCCTCAATGTAATCAAAGCCATATACAGAAAACCCACAGCCAATATCATCCTAAAATGGGGAAATGACAGAAGCATTTCCCCTTAAAGGTAGGAAACTCGGCAAGGCTGCCCCCTGTCACCACTCCTCTTCAATATAGTGCTAGAAACCCTGCTAGGGCCAATAAGGCAAGAAAAGGAAATTAAAGGAGTTCTAATTGGAAAAGAGGAAGTCAAGCTATCCCTTTTTGCTGATGATATGATTGTCTACCTAAGGGATGCTAAGAACTCCACCAGAAAACTCCTAGAAACGATTAAGAGCTTTGGTTAAGTGGCAGGATACAAAATAAACCTAGAAAAAATCGTAGCCTTTCTGCTACACCAACAACAAGCAATTGAGAAGGACTACAAGGAGACCTTCCCACTCACAATAGCCTCAAAAAACAATAAAAATACCTAGGAACAAACCTAACCAAAGACACCAAGGATCTCTACAACAAAAATTAAAACCCCTAAAAAGGAAATTGAGGAAGACATCAGAAAGATTGGAACAAACCTCCCATGCTCATGGATTGGGAAAAAAAATATAGTTAAAAATGTCCATCCTACCCAAACTAGTGTACAGATTTAATGCGATCCCAATCAGAATCCCCAAGAGTTTCTTCACAGGCCTGGAAAAAAAAAATCCTCAATTTCATTTGGAAAAACAAAAACCCCGAATAGACCAAAGCAACCCTGAGTGAAAAGAGAATACATGGGGGATCTCTATACCAGATTTTAAACTATACTACAGGGCTATAGTCATAAAAACAGCCTGGTACTGGCACAAAAACAGACCTGTTGACCAATGGAACAAAACCGAAGATCCAAATCTGAGCACATACAATTTCAGCCATCTCATATTTGACAAGGGGGCCAAGAAACCACAATGGAGAAAAGACAGCATCTTCAGCAAGTGGTGTTGGCAAAACTGGATCACCACTTGTAGAAGAATGAAATTAAACCCCTACCTCTCACCCTGTACAAAAGTCAACTCCAGATGGATTAAAGACCTCAACGTGAAACCCCAAACTCTGAAGGTGATAGAAGAAAAAGTTGGCAGCAGACTACAAGACATAGGCGTAGGAAAAGACTTCCTAAATCAGACAGCAGCTGCACAAGAATTAAGGTCGACAATTGACAAATGGGACCTCATTAAACTCAAAAGCTTCTGTACATCAAAAGAAACAATCAAGGAAGTGAAGAGAAATCCCACAGAGTGGGAGGAAACCTTCACCAGTGATACATCTGACAAAGCATTGATTTCCAGAATATATAAACTACTCAGAATACAAAGAAGAAAGAAAACAAATGATCCACTCAATAGACGGAGCAAAGAACTGAACAGAGACTTCACAAGTGAGGAATTAGAGATGGCCCAGAAACACCTTAAGAAGTGTTCAACATCACTAATCATTAAGGAAATGCAAATCAAAACCACTTTAAGATATCATCTTACTCCAATAAGACTGGCTAGGATTAAGAAAACAAATGAAACCAAGTGCTGGAGAGGTTGTTGGGAAAGAGGAACACTCATCCATTGCTGGTGGGAATGTAAACTGGTACAGCCATTATGCAAAGCAGTGTGGAGAACCCTTGGAAGACCTGGAATGAACTTGCCACCTGACCCAGCCATACCACTCCTGGGTATGTACCCACAAGACTCATCTTACCACAGCGATACATGCACAGCCATGTTTACTGCAGCTCTCTTCACAATAGCAAGGAGCTGGAATCAACCCAAGCACCCCTCAACTGACAAGTGGTTAGAGAAAATGTGGTACATCTACACAATGGAGTTCTATGCAGCCATAAAGAAAGATGACATCATGAGCTTTGCAAGTAAATGGCTGGAGCTAGAAGATATCATGCTGATTGAAGTAACACAGTCCCAGAAAAACAAATGAAGAATGGTATGCCTCATTTGTGGATGCTAGTGCCAATTACCTAATTGTATGGTAAACTGAGCAATGTCAATATGATCCAAAAACAACTGTGCTCTTATATCATGAATCCCTTAAAATATAATAAAAAAATAATAAATTTAAAAAGTAAATAAAATCTTAAAGAAAGGACTGAAAAAAAAGAGAGGAATTGGAGTGAGAAAGGGAGATGAGGCTGGTCTCTTCTTTTGTCTCTGACATTGACAGTAAATTTGATAAAAGTTAAAAGAGAGATGAAATGTTGGTCTGATAATTTTTACAGCTAGGAGGTCAAAAGGGAAAGAAAACCCTGATCAGATTGACAAGGCACATCCTGGGACCCCACAACTTTGAACCCATGGGAGGAGTCAGCATGCAATAAGGAAGGGAGTAATGTAGAATTTGCAGAAGACGCCCCTCAGGTTCAACCTTTAATACAAAGAAAAAAAGTCCGTGATGCATCATGTTGATGGAGGCCTTAGCACTTTTTCAGTGTGGAAAACTAGTTACCAGAGATTATTGAGCATCAGAGACACTGGAATTAGGGAAGACTGTCAAATAAGAAATAGAGTCCCTCATCACCTGGCTTTCAAGGCTGTGGAACATGGATCCAGGTGGAATTAGTTTAAGCACTGAGAAGCAGAGAAGTCTTGGGAAGGAAACAGGGAAAATCATTCCCCACTTAACTGCTAGAATGTGTCAAAACAAGGCCATCTGCTAACAATTAAGACTACCCACCTGAGAAGGCCATCAGAAAATGAAATCTGTTTTAATTATCTTTATCCTGACTGAACCATCTGGTCCAAAAGAAAACGTGTGGGAAGAGAGGATCAAAAAAGGGAAAGACTTGAGGGCCCTATAAAGGAACCAACCGAGAAGTCACTGGAGACCCCACCTGAGTGGAGGTTGTCTTTAGCTCTTCTCTTTACTCTCTGTCTCAACAGAAGCATGTTGTGTCTTTACTACATTCATCCCTGAGCTTTCAATTCTTTGCCTGTGGGAAGAACCTGAATCAGAGGAAATGGTCCCTCAGCTCTCACCACTGGGACATCTGTGGTGGCCCATCTGGGAAGATGTTGAAGATTTCCCTCAAGGACATTATAACTTGTTGAAAAGCAGAAGTCAGAAAGAGGGGAAGGATCATGCATTTTTTGGCACTCTGTATTGTCCCAGAGCAGGTTTAGCCAGGTCAAATCCTCAGCCAGCTTCCTTCTCTATTTGGGAGTTAGGAAGTTAGGGTACCAGGCAATTCGATCTCACACATCTCAGTAAAGATTTTTCCCCTGTAAGAAAGGAATACCAGGGCTGGGCATTATACCGCTGCTCCTGAGCAAAGAGATTGAATCCCAAGGTCTGAAGCATAAGTTGGTGTAGCTAATTCTTAAATAGAGGTCAACCCCAGGTGGCAGGGTAATTTCCTTTGTTCATCATGTCTGGGCTACCCTATGTCCATGAACAGAATGGGAGCATTTCTTCATCCATGCCTAGGACCATGAGGAAGGTGACCCCACTTCTGAGATATCTTACTCCTAGACTCAAGTTGTCAGTCCATCCTTTCGCACATCATTTTTTTATTAGAGTATTCCCTACTGTCAGTCTCTGCTTTTCTTGGCCTATATCTACAACTTGAGACACCATCTGAAAACCCAATTCCATTTTTGGCAGGCCTAATCACAAGAATTGAAATGTAAGGAGGATTTAACTTTCAAAGTGACAAATGCACTTCTGGCAGATATCCACCATGTAGAAATCAAGTGGCACATACATTGCTTTAAAGAGTGGTGATTTCACAGATACCTAGGACATGAAGAGGACAGGGGGCTGGGATCCATATTCCTACTGGTGGGGATGAGGGAAAGGAAAAAGTCCTTGAAACTGGCTCAGAGGCAGAAGGCATGGAAAATAGGGGAGTCCAGGTGGTATGACCTGAGTGAGTGTGCAGTTCCCAATATTAGGGCCAGACCCCCTCCGAGATGTGGTAGACTGACCTAGCTCCCCTAAGAGGAGACCCTACAGATCAACTAAAGAATGAAGGCAGAGGAAGAAGCAAACCCAAATCAAGACTTGTATATCTATTTCCTCTCCCATCTCATTACAGATGGCTGGGACAAGCTGGCTCCAAGGTCTCTCCCAAATCACCACTCAGATGTCTAAACACTGGATAAAATTAGGCCCTGACCATCTTTAAGGGTAGCTAATCTGTCACTGCCAGACTTGGACTCAATATCCCATCAGAGAAAAATGACCATTCCAAGAAAGCCTTAATTAGAATACAATTCTCAAACTAGACTTACTTTGCTTAGCAAAGGGAAAAATGGTCTGAGGTCCCTTCCATACAGCAGATCTTTGTTCTATCTTTGGGACCATCCAGAACTGGCCAAATGCTGCCAATACTCCACTATTGGCTGAAGTACTGCTGCATGTAGGCCAGTCCCCTCACAAAGGGAAATGGGGATCCATACAGCATACTTGTCTATAGATATAAGGAACCATATTCGGCATACAATAATAAATTACATTTGGCTAGAGGTATAAGAGAGGTGGATTTGTACTAAAATCTATGACCTTTCCATTTTGCGTATTTGGCTAATTTCCTAGTGCCCCATAGGAATTTCCTCCCACTGAGAGGGCTCTACGTCCAATTGGATAGCTGTTGGTTATCCCCAACATAAAAGTGACACCAGCTGGGCATGGTGGCACACACCTTTAATCCCAGCACTCGGGAGGCAGAGGCAGGCAGATCTCTGTGAGTTCAGGGCCAGCCTGGTATACAGAGTGAGCTCAGGCCAGATGGGACCAAAGGGAGACCTTGTTTCAAAAAGACAAAATAAAAAAAAGAAAAAGAAAAGGTGACACCAATGTATCACTACAGATTGTTGTGATGATCATTGTCATTGTTGATGTCATTGTGCTGTAAGGCTGGGGTTGTGTAGGCCACACCCAGGCCTGATTACTAAGCCAAGTTTCTGAATTTCTTGCTGTGCCATCAACAAGGCACCCTTCCTGGCAATACCTGCATGCAACCCCCTCACCATTATTAGTTGCCCCTTCACTGAGCTTGTAAACAACATATAAACATCTATATAAGCATGTGCAGGCTGAGGACTGTGTAACTGCATGGTCAAGTTGACCTTTTCAATGATGGGATGTGCTCTGAATCTCTCTGTGCTTATTGGGAGAAACTTCCTATATATACCGTGTTCTGGAAAATAAAGTTTTGAGTTTCGCCCTCTGACTTGCACCTGGAGTGGTCCTTTGCTCAGTTGCACTTACTCTTGGTAGAGAGGGGACCAAGGACCAGTCAAATGCAGCCCACAGAGTTGGACCATTGATTGATTTGTTTTCCTTTAAAAGCTTCCATAGTATCTTACATAACTCTGAGAGCTTGACTTCAGGGAGGAGGCTTCTAATCAGTTCAACCTCCACTGGGCCTTGGCTTGTGTCTGAAGTCTGTCCTGTCTTCAACAATAGGGTCTTGCATTCAAGTTCTGGGAGGGTAATCAAGGCCTGTGGCAAGAGCTTATGTTATTTTGAGAGTCTCTTAGCTACCCCAACTAGAAACTCAAAGGGAGATTTCTCTTGTCTGGCACTTCGTTTCTTGTTATATAGATCTCAGGTATGCAATGTACCCCCTTTCAGATGTTTTGTGTGTATTTTTAAGTAGGTTTTTGATCCAATATATTTCCCTTTGATTTTTCACATTACCTAAGCTTTATTTATCTCTCTCTTCTTTCACTACCTGTCTAACCTCCCCCTCCAGTTAATGTACCCCATTTCTTGTGTTTTCCATGGTATATTTTAAAGGGGGTTTTCATGGTCACCAAACACGGTAGGGAGATTTAAAAATTATTATTAGTTCACATGTATGATGTGTATTTGCATGTATGCTTTGATGTGTGTGTGTGTGTGTGTGTGTGTGTGAGAGAGAGAGAGAGAGAGAGAGAGAGAGAGAGAGAGAGAGAGTTAGTGGAGAACTCTGTTGAGGCAGTTTTCTCCTTCCAGCTTTATATGTGCTATAGGACATTCCCAAGCTTTCATGATGTGTCTTTACCTGATGACCATCTCACTGGCCCTACAGGACATGTTTCAAGATGCATTCCTGGAGGAAATTCTTCCCCTTTAAGGCCAAGATGCTTATGTAGTTTTGATATGAGGAATGACTTACTTTCCAGTGACCAGATGTGGGATTATTTTAATCACCATCAATTCAGGATTGATCCCTTTGTCCTTCTATAGGCAGCTTCCCTGTTGTCATATTGCAAGCAGTGAGTACAAGTACATGGTCACAGGGAGTGGTGTTTATAATAAGGATATAGAGGCCAATGTGCGTTTCATGAATGCTTAAGTTCATTAATAAGAATTACAGCACACGACAAGTCACACATCATAAATTCACACTCAGCAAATAAATAGGGTATGCAGGGTATTGGTGGGAGTCAGCTGGGTACCTTCAGGAGCAAGCCTGACCCTGAAGCTCCAAGATTCTGGGCCAGGAGATCAGAGGAACAGATGGAGTTCCAGAATGTTGGGAAAGTCTTTGAGAGTGACAAGACAGGCAGGTCTACCTATGGAGCAGGCTTGTGCGGACTCAGCTAAGGTGCCAGATGATGAACAGTTGTCAGAAACAGAGCCTCACAGTGTCCTTCAAGAGTCTCTTATGCTGATGGATAAATCAGCAGAGGTCTTGGTGCTGTGTCTCCAGGGCATGGCAGTGCGTTTTTGAAGGCGTTCCACTGGCAGTCTCTTTTTATGTTCATTTTGGCATCATTCGTAATGCATTAATAGTAGGTATTTCTTAGGGTTTACTCATTAGTGTATGGTATAAACAACTTTACCCCAGCTACCTTAGGGTTGGTGCATTAGCATAAGAAGTCAACCAGCCTCAAGGGATAAAGTAATACAACACAATTTTCATTTTCAGCATGGTGCTACTCATGCTCCTTACATTCCATCACCTTGATACCTGACAGTGTTTAGAGGTCTGGAAGGTATCAAATTGAGTTTTCAGGGGCCCAAAGTATAATTATACATAATTTGACTATGGCTTAGGTTTTCTACTCATGCACTTAGATATCAAATTTCTCAGAATCAGGATAATAACATAAATGAACAAAACTCAAGTAAGTAGAGAAGATAATTTTCTTTCTTGAGTGGTTATATTCCAGAGCCAGGAAATGCCTTCTATAAGAATAGAGAAGGCTAATACTGTACAAGTGGCCCACTCAAAGAATTTTAATGTCTAAGACTGTGGTTTGCAAGTTGTATGAAGACCTTTCTCATTGTTGTGCAATGCCGTGGAGGTCAGAAGAGGGTGTCAGATTCCCCTCGAACTGGAGTTCTCCTGGAATTGGAGTTTCAGACGGTTCTCGGCCGTCATGTGGGTGCTGGGGATTGAACCCAGGTCCTCTGTAAGAGCGGTCGGTGCTCTTAACCACTAGGCCATCTCTCCAGCCCTGAAATAGTTTTTGAATTAAGGATATGTATGAACTTATAGTGTCATGGACCTGGGTTTTCCAGTCAAAGTTTTGTTTAAATTTTCCTACGCTTTTTATAAGGCCAATTGGTTCTTGTTTAGGTTTCCATTAAATTTCTACATGGATGTGAGTTGATGCTCTGGAATAAGAAACCCTCTCAAAGCATCAATAGAAAAATTAACAGTCAAATGATATCAACAGTCAGAAAATATGGTACATGCTCATTAAATTCTTGTGTTTCATTTTTTCTTTTTTTTAATCTTTTATTGGAGTTTTGCGCATTTCATGCACCACTTCTCAGTTCATTCCAGACTCATTGTCCCCTCCATACCCCCCTCCCAAGTTCATGCAGTCTGCCGTACATGTCCTATTTCCCCTTCTGAGTCTTTTCAACGTTTTTCAAAGCAGAATATTATTTTTAGGGGGAAGAACTCTACAGCTTCAGTCAGTTCCCTGTCCCAGTTCTTTTGTTGTTGTTGTTCCCTCCAATTCATATTGTTTCATCATATGCATTTATATATGTCACACATGTACTAAAAATCATGTCATTTGATGCTAGCATGCACAAATGAGGGATATCATTTGTCATTTGTTTTTCTAGGACTGTTACCTCACTTAGCATAATATCCTCTAGTTCCAACCATTTACCTGCAAAGTTCATGATGTCATCTTTCTTTACCGCTGCATCGAACTCCATCGTATAGATGTACCACATTTTCTCTATCCACTCATTGGTTGAGGGGCACTTGGGTTGGTTCCAACTCTTTGCTATTGTGAAGAGAGCTGCAATAAACATGGATGTGCATGTATATCTGTGGTAGGATGAGTCTTTTGGGTATACACCCAGGAGTGATATGACTGGGTCAGGTGGTAGGCTCATTTTGAATTTTGAAGTGTTCTCCACACTCCTTTCCATAGTGGTTGTACGAGTTTATATTCCCATCAGCACAGAAATTAAATATCTAATAATCAAGTCATTATTAGCTGAAACTGTAGAGCATAATGCATTTTCTATAATAAATATTTTTACTGCATTCTTGTGAGTTTCATAAAGCTTGATCATATTCAGAGTCCTTCCCGTTCTGAACCCCCTATTCCCCTTGCCCATATGTCATGCATCCTGTCATATATGTTAAGGCCTATTGAGTCAAGTTTGTGTCCCCAGACGTCCCTTGGTGTGAATTCATCCACTGGAACCTGGTCAAGCTATTTAGAGTCTTTCTTCCTCACCCAGCAGTGATCAGCTGCCAATAGTTCCTCAGCTAAGATTGAGACTTCTTACCCTTTACATTTTCTATGCTTTTACAGTGAAAAATAGAGAAACAACTGAATGCTAACAAGGATCAGTGAAACAGAAAATGATGACATAGTGTTGTTCTGGGCTTTAACTTTCTCTTGTTTTAATATTTTATTTACAATAAAGAATATAAAATTTTAAAAAGTTTAAATACTTTGGAAGGAATTGTACTACAATTTCACTAAATACCACGTAGGTTCTGACAGGCAGCTCAAAGCTTCCTGGATTTCCCTTTAGAACACTGAGAGGATACTCTATTTTCATTGTTTTATTTTTGTTTTTGGTCTTTTCAAGACAGGGTCTCCCTATAGCCCCAGCTGTCCTAGAACTCACTCTGTAGAGCAGGCTGGCCTTAGACTCACAAAGATCTGCCTGCCTCTGCCTCCTGAGTGCTAGGATTAAAGGCCTGCGCCACCACACCTGGCTTGATACTGTATCTTCATTCATGGAGGTCAGAGCTCTAGGCAGTAAGAAAGTCTAGAAGCTTGTTAAGAAGCCCTTCTCCTCCAGGTAAGCATATTTCATATAAGAGAGATACGGAACCCAGTGTTGTCTATTCAGCATGTTCGTTTGCTGAACATTTATTAAAAACTAGATGTTGTGCTGTTACCAAAATCTAACTCACATTGCTCCTCAGATACTTGTATATTGTACAGCACCCATGTTTCTTTGTCTAGAAGTAATTTATTGTTTACATTTATAGTATATATTAGCAATAAATCCAATGATGTACCATAGGCTGTACTTTCTCCAGCCAGTGCTATGGAATCATGCTTTCTGGAGGGGAGAGCTCTTACAACATGATTACAAGGTGATTAGCACACTGGAGAGGTGTTCCAGATCTAAGAAGCAGAATTGGAAGAGGCACATCAGTATGGAAGGACAGCATGTATTAAGATACAGATGGGAAAGGGAATTGGTGACAGACAATGTCAGCAGAAAATAATTGACAGAAAACCATAAAATGCATATGAAGTTATTTATCCAGAGAGGAACAATAAAAAAAGAATTTATGAAAGGGAGTACAATTGATGGATATGTTTAGATCACTTTAAAACAAACTCATCTTTACATACAAATAGGTAGCTGTTGATTACTCCCAAGACAGAAGTGCCACTACTGCCCCATAACAGTGTGCTGCACTGGTCATTGTTGTGATTATTATTCCTTAAAGGTGGGGTCAGAACATCGATTGATGTTCTCCCTTAGCAGGTGCATAATGTCCTCCAAAAGTATGAGAACTAGCCTCCAGGGAGGAGGCTCCCAGTTAAGTTCCAGCTCCATTGCTCCAAATCCCGTGTCCAAATACAGCCTGTCTTCAGCAGTAGGGGCTTCCCTTCAAGTTCTGGGAGGCAATCAAGGGCTGGCAATAGCCTGTGTAATTTAGGGAGTCTCTTTGACGACCCTGGTCAACAAGTTGTAGGGAAGTTTCTCCTGTCTGGCACTATTTCTTTCTATATAGCTTTCACCAATACATATGGACTCATGTAGACATACTATATGTGTAATTTTTCAGTAGGTTTTTGAAGTAATATGTTTCCCTTTGGTTTTTTGCACCAGCTAAGCCTTATTTAACTCTTCCCTCTCTTCTCATCCAATCTTCCCTCTTCTTTCCCCAGTTAAAGTATCCCCATTTCCCCCATTCCAACCTTAGGAGGCAGACCTCCTATGGTCCCTCCCTCTTGAGCTCTTCCTTTTTACCCAGCTGAGACAAAAGCCCAGAGGCCAATACAGCTCAGCTCCAGAATCCAAATTCATTAGCAAGAGAAATCCTTGAGCCACTCCCCTGACTCTAGACTGGAACTCACTATGTAGACCAGGCTGGCCTTGAACTCACAGAGATCCACCTGCCTCTGCCTCTGGAGTGCTGTGATTAAAGACATGAGCTACCCATGAGTCTCCAGAAGACTCCACCGTCAGCACCAGCTACACCTCACCTGCCTGGAAATACTGTGCAGCAGAGGCAGCCATGTGCCTGTATATCCCAAATCTAATTGGCTATTGGCTCTCTCCTTGGAGGAATAACCTATGGCTGATGCCACAAGCTTATGTCCTCTACAGGTTAGGAGATGTTATAAGCCACAGTAAGACCCTGTCATATTCAACAGGGGGGAAAATGTAATTCGTGGATTAACATATCATCCAAACATATGTGTCTATGCCAAAGTAACCTACCATAACTATTAGTGCTGCTTAAATACGTATATATCTAATTGCTTGTGCTTCATTAGTAGGATCAAAAGGTTACTCCTGGACAAACTGTCAGCCCATGAAAGGAAACAGCCAGAATTGACCAGAGTCCAAGTCAACAGCTCCAGAGAGTGGACTGTTTTACTTCTCATCCACCTGTGCCCCTTTTCTAAGCCTAGGGAACAATCTGCGGAAGAGGGGGCGTGGTAGAATGTAAAGGCTGCGATTGGGGTGAATGGTGAAACTACAGCAATGTAGTCTGGACACTCATTTGATCAACTTGATTGAACAAACAACCTGTCACCCCCCACTGGATGGTGGGGCTGTGGGGGTTTGGGCACAACAGCCTGCAGATTGGTTTTGCACGAAGGATGCTTGTACTCATGGATTATCACTTATAGCTAAAAAAATGAAAAAAAAACTGAGAGAAAGATGCAGGACAGTTATGGCAGAATGCATGATCTGGGATGGGGTGGGGGTGGGGGGGAAGGGAAAGGGAACTATGCCTGATCTGAATTGGAAAATGATGTATGAAATGCACAAAGCATCAATAAAAATTAAATAAGAAAAAAGAGAGATGGAAGTGTAGATACAACCTGAAAAAAAAAAATAAAGGCATGAGCTACCATACCCAGCCCACATGACTTCTTAAATACTGACCAATAATAAAGACAAGTAAAACAATAGTCTTATTTTTTTTTCTTAACTAATTTAAACTATTTGGTAAAGGCTAAGTCATTATAATAGGCACTTTGAAATTAATTTTATTAAAAAGCATTCACTTTTCATTAGGGTTTGAGGCATACAAAAGATAAAATTTTGACATTTGATTTTATTTCCCCACCTTTTTACCTTTGTAGTAATCATGAACAATTATCTTGAATACATTATTATAATGCAATACATTAATATTAGCCATAAACTTTAAGAAATCTTAAACTCTGACGTCTTTAAGCCTTGAAGCAGGTATTTTTAAATAACCAATTTTCTTCTTAAATGGTTAGAGCTGCTTTTACATATACTTGGCAAAGATATGCACCTTGTCAAACTTACTGGTTGGGTTTAAAGAGGCAGTAGTTATCAAAAATGTCCTAAATGATTATAGTCACAAATACATAGTATACATACAAAATACATCTAAAAGCAGTAAATAAGTGATATTTCTTAATCCTAGGAATAAGGAGTTATAATATTAGGAAAAGAGAGCATGTTATAGAACCAGAATTGAGACAAGGATCAAGGGCATAACATTTTGACTAGACTTTAGTGTATTTGGTCTTAAAAAAAACTAAATATTTAAACTTGAAAATCCATGTTAAGATCTAAATTTTAAAAATGTAAGACCAGGGGTTGGAGAGATGGCCCAGCCCCAGCTCCTACAACCCAGATTCCAGCTCCCGGATCCCAGCGGGGTAAAACAGAGCCTGGCACATGCCAGTGTGCATCACTTAGGCTGCCTGCTTCCAGTTCCCAACAGGCATCACAAGACACATCCACCCACCCAGCCACCCAGAAGCCAGCAACTGGCCCAGATCCAGACCAGGTGGGGCTCAGCTCCTGGAGGCTCCAGATCTGGCTCCTGACAGATGAAACAGAGCCCCCCCATCCCCCAACCCTGAGGACAGAGTCCTACAAGAATGACTTGACTCCCAGCAGCTGAGACAAAAGCCCAGAGGCCAATACAGCTCAGCTCCAGAATCCAAATTCATTAGCAAGAGAAATCCTTGAGCCACTCCCCTGACTCTAGACTGAGCTTCCTTGGCCCTGGATCTAGACTCAGATGCTTACAGTCAACCCAGAGAAACTGGTAGGCTCACCTCATGTGGTGTGAAGTTCAAGCTGACCAGAAGAAAGAAATGACTATTCCTAAGTGGCAAGAGAAAGTAGCTAATAAAAGTATAAATCTGGAAGTACAAACAGACCCCCTGAAAACAGAAACTAAATTGATGGGAAAGAATATATATCTCTCAATAATATATTTAAATATTAATGGTCTGAACTCCCCAATCAAGAGACACAGACTTGGAGAATGGATTAAGAAATTGAATCCATCTTTTTGTTGTCTACAAGAAATGCATCCCACCTTCAAGGACAGGCACCATCTTAAGGTGAAAGAATAGAAAAATTATTCTGAGAAAATGATACTAAGAAGCAAGCAGGAGTTGCTATTCTAATATCAGACAAAATAGACTTCAAATTAAAACTAATCAGAAGAGAGAAAGAGGGTCACTATATTCTTATCAAAGGAACAATTAATCACAAAGACTTCACAATCATGAGTATATATACACCATAAGCACTGGTACATCTAACTTCATAAACACAATACTACAGGACTTTAAGGCACAGATTAATCCCAACATGCTACTAGTAGGGGAATTCAATATACCACTGTGCTCATTAGAAGGTCAACTGGACAAAGACTAAACAGAGAACCATCTGAACTAAACAATACAATACACCAAATGGACCTAAGACATATCTACAAAATATTCCACCCAAACACCAAAGAATATACTTTCTATTCAGCACCCCATGGAACATTCTCCAAAATCGACCACATACTAAGCCACAGAACAAATCTTAACAAATACAAAAAATGAAATAATTCCATGCTTTCTTAATATCAACAATAGAAGAAGCCCTACTATCTACAAGAACTCATGAAAATTAAACAACACACTCCTAAATAATAAATGAGTCAAGAGAAAAAGAAAGAAATAAAAGTATTCCTGGAATTAAATGAAAAGAACAATGCAACATAACAAAACTTATTGGACACTGTAAAAGTAGTGCTAAGAAAGAAATTTATAGCCCTAAGTGCCACCATTAAAAAACCAGAAAGACCACAAATAAACAACCTGATATTTCAACAAAAAACACCAATGAATCCCAAACCCAACAGACACGAAGAAATAACAAAAATCAGAGTGGTGATCAACAAAATGGAAACAAAGAAAACAAAACAAAGAATCTATTAATCCAAGAGCTGGTTCACTGAAAGAATAAACAAGATAGATAGACCTCTAGTTCAGCTGACCAAAAGAAAGAAAGTAACTCCAAATCAACAAAATTAGAGATGAAAAGGGAAACATCACAAGAGATAATGAAAATATCCAAACAATTATACAAGAATACTCTAGAAACCTATGCTCTATTAAATTTGAAAATCTAAGAGAAATGGTTCTATATCTGAAAGCATGGAAAACACCAAAGCTTAACCATAAGAGATCAACAGCTTTAACAGACCCATAAAATATCAGGAAATTGAAACAGTAATACAAAATCTCCCAACTAAAGAAAGCCCAGGCCCAGTTGGATTTATGGCAGAGTTCTCTAAGAAATTTAAAGGGGACCTAGAATCACTATTATACAAACTATTCAAAAGGATATAAACAGAGGGATATCTCCCAAATTCCTTCTATGAAACCACTATCACGCTAACACCAAAACTAGGCAAAGATACAACCAAAAAAGAAAACTGTAGACCCATTTCTTTAATGAAGATGGATGCCAAAATTCTCAACAAAATACTTGCAAACCTCATACAGGCACACATCAGAAAGTTTGTCCACCATCCCAAATTCCTTCTATGAAACCAGTATCCAAAACTAGGCAAACATACGACCACAAAAGAAAACTATAGACCCATTTCTTTAATGAAGATGGATGCAAAAATTCTCAATGAAATACTTGCAAACCTCATACAGGCACACATCAAAAAGTTTGTCCACCATGACCAAGTGGTCAGATTTATACCAGAGATGCATGCAGGAATGGTTCAACATACGTAAATCAATAAATGTCATAAAGCATATAAACGGACTGAAAAACAAAAACCACATGGTCCTCTCCATTGATGCAGAAAAGCCCTTTAACAAAATTCAGCATGCCTTCATGTTTAAAGTTCTAAAGGGAATTGGACTAGAGGGAACATTCCTCAACATAATTAAAGCCATATACAAAAAACCCACAGCCAACATCATTCTAAATGGGAAAAAAATTAGAAACATTCCCCTTAAAGTCAGGAACCCAGCAAGGCTGCCCACTATCTCCACTCCTATTCAATATAGTGCTTGAAATGCTTGCTGGAGCAATAAGACAAGGAAAGGAAATTAAGGGATTACTAATTGGAGAAGAGGAGGTCCCAACTATCCCTTTTTACAGATGACATGATAGTTTACCTAAGGGATGCCAAAAAAACTCCACCAGGCTTTATTTATACCAACAACATGCAATTGGAGAAGGAATACAAGGAGACTTTCCCATTTACAATAGCCTCAAAAAATACCTCAGAACAAACCTGACTAAAGACACTAAAGGACTCTACAATGAAAGTTTTAAATCCTCGGAGAAGGAGATTGAAGAAGACCCCATAAGATGGAAGGAACTCCCTCATGGATTGGAAGAATTAATACAGTAAAATTAAACACCCTATCCAAGGTAATATACAGATTCAATGCAATCCCAGTTAAAATCCCCATGAGTTTCTTCACAGAAAAAAAAAATCCTAAAATTCATATAGAAAAAGAAAAGACCCTGGCTAGCCAAAGCAACCCTGAGCAAAAAGAACAATGCAGGGGGGATTACTATACCAAACTTCAAACTATATTACAGGGCTACAGTCATGAAAACATCCTGTTACTGGCCTAAAAACAGACCTATAGTTCAATGGAACAAAACTGAAGATCCAAACTTGAGCACATGCAATTTCAGCCACCTCATATTTGACAAAGGGGCCAAGAAAACTCAGTGGAGGAAAGACAGTATCTTCAGCAAATGGTGCTGGCAAAACTGTATTACCACTTGCAGAATAAAAGTAAACTCTAACCTTTTGCCCTGTACACAAACACTCTAAATGTATCAAAGACTTCAGTGTGAAACCTGAAACTCTGAAAATAATAGATGAAAACATTGGCAGTAATCTACAGGATATAGGGTTAGGAAAAGACTTTCTAAATCAGACAGCAGCTGGGGAGGAAATAAGGTCAGTAATAAACAAGTGGGAACTCATTAAACTCAAAAGCTTATGTAAAGCTAAAGAAATGAAAACTCAGAGTGGGAGGAAATCTTCACCAGTGACATGATACATCTGACAGAGGATTAACATCCAGAAAATGTAGGCGAAAATTAGGACATTCATCACTAAGCAGTTGGCCAAATATGGTCAAGATATGCAGCTGTCTAGCAAGGGAGGGAAAGCAGAACCTCATTCACAAGTCCTACCCTCAGGACAAGCACATGGCCCTTGGATCCTCAGATGCTATCATGGGTTTGAGTTAGACTGTGATTCCTCCTTCAGATGCATCAGCAGTGGCTAGAAATCTACTTTTGTCGTGCTGTGTGACTCAGAGGGCAACTGCTAGGTGCCATCTTGAGAGATAGCCTGCTGTTAAAAGATGAGCTACCACAAGAAGAAGAATAGGGAACAGCCATGGTCCTTGGGTCCTTTACCTAGCCAGCACATCTCCAGGGAAAAGGAAAACCCAGGAAGGTAGTTGTGGAAATCATGAACCCTGACACTAACAAATAAAAGGGTGCACATGGTAAGAGCTTTGGCCTGACCAGGAAAGTCCATGGGGGGGGTGTGGGGGAAGATACCCCTGCTTCTGGTGGCCAAGAAACCAGAGCTCATCAACTGAGAATAACTGAAATCACACCTCACAAGGTGTGATTCAAATATTTATGTCTCCTGGAATATTAGAATGGCCTCCTAACCAGTTAACACCAAAGACGAGCTTCATTTTGTTAATTAAGTGTAAATATATCTATTAATCCTCTTGCTTCCAAGTATTTTAATAGTTCCCCTGAGGATAAAATACATCTTTGCATACAGTTTCTATGAACCACTTCCAGTTGACACCATCTGTTACCATATCGCCTCTCCACCCTGTTCTTAATGTTTCATGAATGCAATTCCCCTTTTACCCTTTTTCTGTGTGTGAGAGCCCAGAAATTCTGTGGTGTCTGCCTCCCACTGTGCTGGGGTTGTAGGCCTGAAGGACTATTCTTGTGCTTGGGTTCTGTGTATCTGAACTCTGATTTTTTATTTTAGTTTTTTGGGGGTCTTTTTGAGACAGGGTCTCCTGTAGCCCCAGCTGTCCTGGAACTCACTCTGTAGACCAGGCTGGCCTTGAACTCACAAAGATCCACCTGCCTCTGCCTCCCAAGTGCTAGGATTAAAGGCGTGCGCCACCACACCCGGCTGAACTCTGATTTTTATACTTGTGCATCAAGCACTGTTAGCCACTGAACCCTCTCTCTACCTTGAAGCATGTTTTTATAATTCATAATTTCGTTATGGGTACATACTATGATTGTTATAAAGATATAAATTACAATACTTTATATATTTTTATTTTTTTTAATTTTTATTTCTGTATGTGTATGAATGCACTGTCTGCATGTAGGTCTGTGCACCCGTGTCGTGCAATGCCGCAGATGTCAGAGAGGGCGTCGGATTCCCCTGGAACTGGAGTTCTCCTGGAATTGGAGTTTCAGATGGTTCTCAGCCACCATGTGGGAGCTGGGGATCGAACCCAGGTCCTCTGTAAGAGGGGTCAGCACTCTTAACCGCTAGGCCATCTCTCCAGCCCACTTTATATATTCTTGTAAATATCTACATGTACCAACATGTTTCTATTATATCAGTATATTTGGGAATCAATTCCATTTTCCCAGACCCACCCTTGTTCTGTTGTGCATAAAAACTAAACCATCTGTGCTGAATAGCTTTAGTGTCAACTTGACACACCTGGGTTGAGGGAGCCTCAATTGGGGAATTGGCTTCATTGGACTGGCCTGTGGCCACATCTGTGGAGTATTGTCTTGATTGTTGGGCAATGTGGGAGGGCCCAGCCCACTATGGGTGGTGCCACCCTGGGCAGGTTGTTGTGTACCGTATAAGAAGGCAGGCTGGGAATGGGCCAGGGGAGCAAGCCACTGAACAGCATTCCTCCATGGCCTGTGCTTCAGCTCCTGTCTCCAGGTTCCTGCCCTGAGTTCCTGCCTTGGGCTCCCTAAGTGATGAACTGTGACCCAGGAGATGTGAGCTGAATAAACCCTTTCCTCCCCAAGTTGGTGTCAGTCAGAGTGTTTTGTCACAGCAATGGAAGACAACTAGAACACCATCTTTGCTAAAATATATTCCAAAGATTTATACAATGTGCCAGATTAAACCTGATAATCTTGGGTACATCCTCATTCTAGTGGCCATGTCATTAGACAGATTAAATCCACACCTGTCTAGACAAATTATTTGACTTTTCTAGCACATAGTTTTCTCATCTGTAAACTGAAAACAGTTTATAATCTCAGATTAATAGATATGGTATATAAATTTAAGTATAAAGTCTCATACAATATATTTTGAAGTGCTCAAAAATTCAATAAAAAATAAAATCAGAGAGTTCAAGGCAGGTTGGTCTACATAACGATTTCCAGGCCAGCTGGGACTACAGAGAGATCATGTCTCATTGTTTAAATGGGGGATAAAGTTGGAGCTCAGAGATAAAAGCATTGAGTACCATAAGAGTGGCCCTGGGTCCAGTCCCTGGGACTGAGATAACAAAGTGAGTGAATCGCCTGGCATGATGCATGATGCCACACTGGGCTTTGAAGTACCTGCCTGGAACAGAAGCTTTCAGTTGCTAGTCTAGACGGTGTGTGTCTCTTCAAAGGAAAAAATGGAGCCCAGATCACTGAGTGGAACATTGAAAGTATCATCCCTGATGCAACTCATTTCATGTTCAGGTCACATCAGATTGTTCTGTGTCTTCACATCTGGCTTCATGTGAATCCAGACAGCAGCAGAGCTGCTTACTCATCTCTTGGGCCATAAAAGCCCTGATTTTTGGATCCACAGTCAGCAAGTTTCCAGGAATATGGCTCCACCGATGCAGCCCAGGGTGACCATGAGTCTGAGAGAAGAGTGCTCTCCGTGTGCAGTGACTTCTTAGAGTAGGCAGAGTCTCTCAGCCAGAAATACTACATGTACCAGCTTGCTTCTGCAGTGCTATAATAACTTTGCTGAAAGTTCCTTTTTCATTTGAGAGATATTTCTTCCAGAAACTGCTGTCTACCAGCATCAAGCTTGCCCTACCACCTTCTCCCCAGAACCCTATGGAACCGATTGCTCTACCGAATAACCAGCAGCTGGCACTAAAAGTTGAGGGCATGGTTCAGCATGGATTTAATCCAGGATTCTTTCCCTGAATTCAGTCTGTGTGTCTGAATGTTTCTTCTACACTGCAGAGTAAATCTGGACAAGACTACAAAATACCCATTGACAATGGGACCAATGAAATGGAGCAGAGGGTCAAACTTCAGCACCCTGATTCTGTTTAACTTTGCTATCCTTGGAACTCACATTGCAGTAGAGTCCTCAGTGAGAGATGCCAATGGTGTTGTGTGGAAGACTGGCCCCAGAACTAACATAGTTCTCAAATCCCTGAATCCCTGGAATACCCTTATCCCCAGCAAATTCGCCTACAATAGCAGAGAGCCCAGCAGGCTCAGCAGTAGCAGCAGCAGCAGCAGCAGCAGCAGCAGCAGCAGCAGCAGCGCAATGCCTACACTTTGTTTTAACCATGCCCCAAGCATGCTGCCCCATCCATCAATCTGGCAAGGAAGTCTGTTTTTTCATACACATCATGTATACGCGTTATGTGTGGAATCTATTACTCATTGATTGATGTAACATTCTGGAACCCCCCTCCCCTTAAAATTTTAGTTTAAGACAGTCAGGCATCAGGACACACACCTTCAACCCAGCACTCCGGAGGCAGGTGCAGACGGACCTCTGTGAATTCCATTTTCGTTGCATTATTCTTTACAGATGGTGTGTTATTTCTTCCTCTAATAGTCATAGGTCATTGAATTGGTAAGATTGACTGTTTATCAAAGTCCATCAAGTGTCACCTGGCAGAGACCTGGACTTCGGAACGAGGTATAGAAAGTCCGGTCCAGTCAGAACAGGGTCCATAGATGGGGTCCGAGTGTCTGTGACCCCTGCCTTGTGAGCCACAGAGCAGCCTGTGGCCCCGAAATGCAGCCTCCTGCTGCAATGTTGCCACTTCTCTTCTGTGTCTTCCTGCATGGAAACAATCTTAATTTATTATTTTGTGTTTAATTGACCCAAGGAGAATCTAACAGTTACATAGAAAAATTAAAAATTATGTGTTGTTTTTGTTTATTTTGTAATTTAAAGGGACAGACCTTTTCCTTGTTTTTACTGGATGGGTTACAAATGCTTCACTTGATGTCTCAACAGAACAGACTCCATAATGTGGCCTCAGCTGGATGCTCAGGGAACAGAGATTTCTGGTTAGCCGGGGGTGGGTGGGTGGGGGGGGCACGGGGGCGGGGCGGGACGGGAACGGGATGGACTTCTTTTTCTATTTCAGCCCCAGTTAAAGGCCATGTAACAATATCCATCCTTGTCTTAAGGCATCACATCAGGTATGTTTTAGCTATGATGATCTGTGGTGGCTCAGTGCTGGAGCCCACTGGTTAGTAGACATCAGAATGGTCAGAGGCCCACCAGTAGCAGGGTGGTGCAGTGCAGTGCAGTCAGGTTGTGTGCAGTCTTTCTGGTTTTTGTGTTTTACTTTTTTCTCTTCAAAGTCACGCTGAACCATAGAACTGGAATTTAGATTAAAAAATAGTGTTAGAGAATGGTGGCACACATCTTTAATGCCAGCACTTGGGAGGTAGAGGCAGGTGGATTTCTATGAGATTGAGGCCAGACTGGTCTACATTGTGTGTTCCAGCCCTGCTGGGGGACCCTGTCTCAAAAAAATAGTGTTTTGTGTTTAAAAAATTAAGATTAATAGTAATAATAACAATCAAAGGCATGAAGTGGGATATGTGGTAGGGTGGAACTGGAGAAGAGGGAAGGGTCTGAATATGATGAAAACACATTGTATGGAGGTCTCAAAGCATCAATAAAAATGGAAAAACTAAATATAGAAGCTCAAGGATACTGGTGGGCAACACTTTGAATTCAAATGCTAAACTCACATCTACTTTTCTTCATAGATACATGAGTAATCAATATTTTGTCTCTATCCAAACAATGTATTTGCAGAATAAAACAAATGACATCACTTTATTTAGACAAAAATGTTTATTCAACTTGGGATGTAACCTAGTGGCAGAGCTAGTACACATTTTTTAAATCTGTTCCCTCTCTCTGAAAGACCAAAAAACAAAGCAAAACAAAAAAGGATCCAACCCTAGCACTACCAAAAAAACCTACTACAGCATAGTTTTCTGAGATTTAATTAATTAATTAATTAATTTGTATGAATGTATTGTCTGTATGTAGGTTTGTGCACCCATGTCATGCAATGCCACGGAGGTCAGAAAAGGGCGTTGGATTCCCCGGGAACTGGAGTTCTCCTGGAATTGGAGTTACAGACAGTTCTCAGCCGCCATGTGGGTGCTGGGGATCGAACCTGGGTCCTCTGTAAGATCAGTCGGCACTCTTAACCGCTAGGCTATCTCTCCAGTCCCAAATTCCTTAACTTTTAAATAACCCAAGTAACAGGTAGTTATAATAAGTAGAATTTATGATGTGTGAAAGGCCTAAATAGAAACAAACTCACACAGGACTGTTTGACTGGGCCCAATCCAGTTACATGTTATATGATGGAAAAATACTGTTTTCAAAATTCATTGTTTTTTGACATGGGCTTTGTTGTAAATGCCAACTGGAATGGTAGGTTTGGAGGTTCAGTACTGAATTAGGGTTGTCAGTGTGATATTTGGTTTCCACTCAAATATAGGGAGTGAAATGTATCCCAAATATAGATTTTTCTCTTTGCCATTTACTGGTACATCTGCCAGCTAATAAAGATGGTCTCAATTCTTCTAAAACAGTTCCTACTAGTCTACTAATGTATATTGAAGTAGGTAATACAGGAAAGCCAAACTTCATAGGAAATTTCTCAAGGAGCTCAGACTTCTAAACTCCTTTAACAGAATATAGAATATAGTTCTGATTACTGATGATTTTCAAAACATTTGTTTCCTTTGATGACAGTATGCTATGTTTGGAGTGTAGTTCTGGAGAGCACTTGGATAAGGACATGTAAGGCCTTGTGTTCAGTCCCCAGTACTGACATCCCTATCTCAAGGATCAGTCAAGTGTTCTGTAAGCACGTTATTAATCTTTAAACAACAGTACTAGTCTGGGATGTAACCTTAAATCTGACCATCCATATTATTACAAAGATTATAAATACTGAAATACTCCACAGTAGTTGTCTGCTGCACTTTAGGTACAGGTGCTGCTCCTTACATGCTGTTCTTCTTGCTTTGCTTTGCTTTGCACCATTGGTTTGTAAGATGGTGTCATAGAACTTCGTTGACTATGAAGTGTTACAAAAGGCAACTTCTTAATCTATGCATTTGGGGGGGAGGTTGAAATTTTACTTCTTGAAAAAGCTGTTGTGAGAGTTGGAAACTCTCCTAAGGGCGTCCTTTACGTCTCTGTTTCTCAAACTGTAGATGAAAGGGTTCAACATGGGGATCATCACTGTGTAGATCACAGACAGTAGTTTATTCTGTTCAGTAGAGTAGTTGGATTTGGGCATCACATAAATGAAAGTGATAGTTCCAAAGTAAAGAGTGACTGCTGTGAGGTGGGAGGAGCAGGTGGAGAAGGCCTTCTGGCGTCCCTCAGTGGAGTGCATCTTCAGGATGGTGGTGAGGATGTAGATGTAGGAAACACCTATGACAACCACTGTGATTACAATCATGGAACCAGAAGTGATAGAGGGGAAAATTTCAATAATGGAAACATCCAAACAGGAGTGTTTCAACAAAGGGGGGAAGTCACAGAAAAAGTGATCTATCTTGTTTGATCCACAGTAAGATAGACTCAGCAAGCAGCTAGTAAAGGATGATGCATTCACACAACCACCAAAATAGGGAGCCCCCACTAGGAGAAAGCAGACTTTGGTAGACATGTGTGTGGAATAGAGCAAGGGAGAGCAGATGGCCACATAGCGGTCATAGGCCATGACAGCCAGCAGGAAGCACTCAGCTGTTCCAAACAACACTACAAAACAGAACTGGGTTTCACAGGCAGCCACAGGGATGGCCAGTCCATGTCGAAGGAATCCTATCAGCATCATAGGTGTGATGGAAGAGGAAAAAGCAAAGTCCACAAAAGCCAGATGGCTAAGGAATAGGTACATAGGGGTGTGGAGCTGCGGACAGCTTCTTATTAAAGCAACAATGCTGATGTTGCCTACTACAGTGACAGTATATACTCCTAGAAATATCACAAAGCAGATCACACGAAGTGCTGGATCTTGAGTCAACCCTAAAATGATAAACTCTGTGACTGTGGTGTAGTTTTCAGCTTCAACCTCATGAGCAAAATGTTCCTGTTGAAAGAAGTGAGAAAATCATTTGTTTAATGGTCTCATTCACACATTCCTGGTTTTCTTTGATTCTTCCTGAGTCATTTACAGTAATCTCCTCCTCTACCCAAGTGATTTCAGGATTGGAGTTTTTGTCTCTTTTTCTTCACATAAAAGTACCTCGTACTCTGCCATCTGAATTATATTATTTTCTTCATGTAAGGTTTATTTCAAGTACTGCTTGATCATTCATTCCTAAATAGATCTCTCCCAAGATTCAGGTTTATGATTTCAGTGACCTCTTGAGATTCTCATCATGTTCAATGACTTATTGGAAATCCCACAAACACCCCATATCCTCTCTTCCCCATATCAAACTGGTCCTTTTCTTAAACCAATTCACCTATACTGTAAGAAATAACACCCCATTCAGCCAGAACCTTATGCCTACAATTTGGGAGCCTTCCCAGCCTTGTTTCTACCACATATAAAAAGTCCTGGGGCTGGAGAGATGGCCTAGTGGTTAAGAGCGCCGACTGCTCTTGCAGAGGACTCGGGTTTGATCCCCAGCACCCACATGGTGGCTGAGAACCGTCTGTAACTGTAATTCCAGGAGAACTCCAGTTCCAGGGGATTCCGACACCCTCTTCTGACCTCCATGGCATTGCCCAACACGGGTGCACAAACCTACATGCAGACAGTACATTCAAATAAATAAATAAATAAATAAATAAATAAATAAATAAATAAATAAATTGAAAAAAATTAAAAAGTCCTACTGGTTGTATCATTTCTTTCCATATTTTATCTCTTTATCTGTTTTCATTTTGTTCAAGGCCCTGGTCATTTTCCATCTATATTTTTGTGTATTACTTACCTTCTATCTTTGTGTATTTATATTTTTGTGTATTACTTACCTTCTATCTTTGTGTATTTATATTTTTGTGTATTACTTACCTTCTATCTTTGTGTATTTCTCTCTCATATATTTTAAAATAATATTCCATTATTGACCACTTAAAATTGCTATTAAAACTGAAAAATGTCGGGGGTCGCAGGGGAGACGCCATAACGCGCCAGGCCGGGTAAACAGCTCCTCAGCTCTAGGCGGGGTCTGGCGGGGGGCAGCTGGGAGAGGGTCTCGCTGTGAACCCGTCTACGGGGTCCCCGGCCCAGAGGGACCGCGCTCGGGTGAGCAGGGTCGCGTTTCCCTCTGCTCTGGTCCCGGCTGGACTTGTGGGCGGGAACCGGGGTCGCAGGGGAGACGCCATAACGCGCCAGGCCAGGTACACAGCTCC
>VZQC01007452.1:1740637-1790464 GCA_009823505.1 Rhizomys pruinosus
TTTTTTTTTTATTGATGCTTTGTGTATTTCATACATCATTTTCCAATTCAGTTCAGGCATATATCCCCTTCCCTTCCCCCCACCCCACCCCTACCCATCCCAGATCATGCATTCTGCCGTAAGTTTTCTGCATCTTTCTCTGCTTTTTTGTTTTGTTTTGTTTTCATTTTTTTTAACAATAAGTGATAATTTGTGAGTACAAGCATCCTTCATGTAAAACCAATTTGCAAGCAGTTGTGCCCAAATCCACACTTTTTTGAATTTTTTTTAAGGGATTCTACAATACAATGACACAGTTAAACTGCGCTGCCACCTCATATGCTTGCATCACTTAATGGGAGGGGACAAATAGTTTGGAAAATAGTAAAAGTCTCTAAACATGCAATGGCAAAAACTCAATTCAAAATCAAACATGTATCAAATCCAAGGTGATTCTGGCAGTGCTCATCCACGTTGCATTACATGTCACTGCATCTTTGACTCTGAACCATCAACACACAACATGGTACTGCACATGCTGATGTACCATGCAAAGTCAATGAACACTACCTGAAACAACTTGGCTCAAAGTCAACACTAATATATATTATGAATTTCAATGACTCTATTGTATATGCAAAATATACCACTCTTGACAAATATAATGATTTAATTACAGATAAGACTTTTGAATATTTTCTGGCTATCACTGCTCAGCATATAAGTGTCATGTTAGTCTATCTTTTTATTTTATCGTGCCAGAATGTGTGCATGTCTATGCATAGTAAATGTGTGTATACAACACATATCTGTGAATGTAGGTATACAGGCGACATAGTATGTGTTCAGAAGTTTGAGGACAATCTTAGGTGTCAGTCCACACCTTCTGTCTTGAGACAGGATCTTTGTTCCTCCACTGCATATGCCAGACTCACAGGCCCCTGAGCCTGAAGGGTTTCTCCTGTCACCACCTCCTATCTCCTGGTGTGAGCATTGAGATCATAGACATCACCACATCTGGCCTTTACATGCATTCTGGAAATTCAAATTCAGGTCCTCAGGTTTGTGTGGCAAGCATTTTATACCCTAAGGGAACTCCTCCGTCTCAGATTTATGATTTTTAAAATTACTATTTGGATGCTGATTTGAGTTTCTTAAAAAAATGTTAAATGAATTCAGGCTTGTGAATAGGGGAGAATTTCCAACAAGTTCTATAGTGCCCTAAGTGTAATGGCCTGTAGTACTGTGATTTCACATTGACAGTTATAAAACCAAAATATCAATCAATTCCTAAAAATGCTAAAGATGCTCTGTGTGCTGCAAGTCCAGCCAAAATTAACAGTTTATGTGAAAATAAACAAGGGCATTTATCTCATTATTATGCAAATTTTCTTTCATCCTTAAAGGTCTTAACACCAAATAATTTTATAAAAATAAAATTATTTATGATTTATTGTGAATAAATGTTTGATTTGTATGTTATTTTATATATATATATATATATATATATATACATACATACATATGTATATACACCCAAAATAAAAACAAATACAGGGAAAGGGGAAGAAATAGGTCCCAATAGGAAAAGTTTAAGAAAACCTAGTATAAGTGATGATTTATTTTTTGTGAATAGAAATTATGTATATATGCTAATATTTTAGATTGCAGCATAATAATGAGTTTACATTATAACTACACACATAGTTTTGAGATTTATATGATAATGTACTAGTTGAATAAACATCAATTAGTCACCATTCTTTTTGTCCCTTTAACCACTCTTAGCTATCAGAACTAGGAACCCCAGACTTGAATCAAGCATCATGAGAACTGTATGGTAAAATATGATAAATTTAAATGATGACTCCATTCTCCTTTATTTTTCTTAGGACTTTAAATCAGAAGAAATATGTATTGTGCTCCATTATCCCCATGATTTGAAGTAATTAAAATACTAATCTAAATCAATCCCTAATGTTCATTGGTTTGTTGATTTGTCTTAATTTTTTTTTTATCATTTACCAGCCTTCAGTGGGTGGACCCACACCATAGGTGATGTGGGGACACCAATTTTCTTTAATAGGTCTCATTCTTTTTTTTTTTTTTTTAGTTTTTATTTAGCATGTTTCATACATTTTAAAATCAAATTTAGACTCATTCCCTCATCCATGCCCACCTCTCACGCCCCTTTGCCCCCCCGTCAGAGCTCATGGATTCTGTCATACACAAGTCCTGTCTTGAATCTTTTTCTCAGTCTTTTATAACCTTTTCAGTGCACAGGTTTACTGTTTTGGTCAGTTCTTTGAATAGGTTTTTTGTTCCCATTTGATTTTATATTATTCAAAAATATGCATATATACACTCCACACATAAATCAAAATTACAAAATCTGAAAACAAACTATAGGTTAATTCAAAAGAAATCAATGACATAGAAACAAAGAAAACAATACAAAAAAAATCAATGAATCTAAAAGTTGGTTCTTTGAGAGAATAAACAAGATAGACAGACTTCTAGCCCAGTTAACTAAAAGAAAGAAAGAGCAAGCCTAAATCAATAGAATTCGTGATGAAAGGGGAGAGAATGTAAGGTTTCATTCTTTTTTATTGAAGACTATTTTCCTTGCCTGTAAGCAATCTTTGTAACTGAAATATATTATGTACGCTTCTCAAACCCATTAGTGTGATACTCACAGAACTTCTTAGTGTCTCTCCAATCACTTTTCTAGAAGCATCTCCTTACTGCATATACTTCCTTGCAAGTTCATAGGTCTTAAGTGTTACATTATCAGGAATCTGTAATTTTCTATTCATGGTTACTAGATACAATATGCATATAAGTACAATTTCTGCTAGCAACATTATTGCAGTTCTTAAAATTTAAATATATACAAAGCAACGGTTTTTTTTCTTACACATTTCTTCCTTTACATTAAGCATGGAGCTTCTCTGATGGTGGGACTAAGCTCTTTGACTAAGTGAATGGTGTAGTGCAGTGACTTAATAGTTGAGCACCTGTAGTTCATTCAGTAATGTATACTATTTGTTCTTTGATGGATCACTATTAAGTGTAAGTTACTCTAGCAATAACTGTAGTCAAGTCTTATTTTATATAGAAGATAGTTTGTGCCATTATATTCATAGTAAGCAATTGACCAGAGACCAAGACAACAGCTCCAGAGAAAGTAGACTGTTTTGCTTCTCATTCACCTGTGGCCCTTTTCTAAGCCTAGGGAACAATCTACAGAAGACGGGGCATAGTAGAATGTAAGGGCTGCGATTGGGGTGAATGTTGAAACTACAGCAATATAGTCTGGACACTCATCTGATCAACTTGATTGAATGTTCGAGCACCCCCTGCTGGATGGTGGGACCCATGGGCTGTGTGGGTTTGGGCACAAATGCTTGCAAATTGGTTTTACATGAAGGATGCTTGTACTCATAAATTATTACTTATTGTCAAAAAATGAAAAAAACACCGAGAGAAAGACGCAGGACAGTTATGGCAGAATGCATGATCTGGGATGGGGTGGGGTGGGGTGGGGTGGGGGGAAGGGAAAGGGAAATATGCCTGAACTGAATTGGAAAATGATGTATGAAATACACAAAGCATCAACAAAAAATGAAGATGAAAAAAAGAATGGATTTTTAATTATAGAACTAACATCAAAGTAACTTGACTAGAGCCATCATACCTCCATTATGTCCTTTTCCTGAAATTAAACATCCATACTTCTTTTGGTTGTTGCACTGAGGTACCCTGTTCAGACTCATTGAAATCCTCCTCTTTTTCAGACTGAAAATACTAAGTCTGAAGAACAAAACCAAATGCTGTTCAGTGATAGTGTTCTTTGTTTGTTTTTCTTTTTGGCTCTATTATAGTTCAGTGGAGCAGCCACACTTTCATTATTATACCTTAAGAGTTGCTCTGTACTCACTGCAGTGTAGTGGGTAATGGAGGTAGACAAAGCCGAAGTTGTGTCTCACAATATCCACCCATGTCTCCCATTTCCCGCTGTGTTAACTCATGTATACAAGCTAATCTTTTGGCCTTCAGCTTTTGTACTTAGAGAATAAGACTGCCTAATACTTTCTTTGTTAGATTACTAAAGATGATAGATAGATAGATAGATAGATAGATAGATAGATGATAGATAGATAT
This sequence comes from Rhizomys pruinosus, assembly GCA_009823505.1. Taxonomy (NCBI): domain Eukaryota; kingdom Metazoa; phylum Chordata; class Mammalia; order Rodentia; family Spalacidae; genus Rhizomys; species Rhizomys pruinosus. Next base: position 1,744,781 of record VZQC01007452.1, read on the forward strand.
AGATAGATGATAGATAGATAGATAGCTATAGATAGATGATAGGTAGATAGCTATAGATATAGATAGATGATAGATAGATAGATAGATAGATAGATAGATAGATAGATAGATAGATAGTAATGCTGGGTGTTTTGCTGTGCATAAGGGTTAAATAACATTTTTAATTAAATAAAAATGAAACACTGGCAGGCTCTCAATAATTCAATGTTTTAAAGAGAAGTATAATATAACATATGAGGAGCTCTTACCACAAATCCACAGTAAACAAGTACAGGCCCTGATGCCTCCTTAGGACTGGACTAAGCCATACATATTTTGCACTATAGTGACTGGTTTTGTAAGGTCTAGAGCTCTCCACTGGCTTTCATGCTTATCACCCTGAATCAGGGACTCTAACCACTCAAATATCCTCTCCCTTAATACCTCCATCACCTGTGATATTTGTAGAGGATCTAGAATTATGAGCCTAAGCCAACAAAACACCAAGCTTTCTCTTCTGATTTCCTTTTAATAGCCTTAGCTCCTCAAACTCAGCAATGGCTTTGGCAACCATAGATGATCTGAACTACCCTCAGGTCCCCTTGGCAGACTGGTCTAGGTGGCTGGGTGAACATTGTGCCTCTCCTGTAATTGACGTGCTTTCTACAGGGGTAAAAGCTAAAATTGACAAATGTAGCTCACTTTCTGCTTAAACAAATAAAAATCCAACCTAACTAAAACCCATGCACTTACCATTTAGAAGTACAGTGTTCACACTGAATGCCAATACGACTCTATAAATGGATAGATTTCATTTACTTTTAAAAATATCGGTGAGATATTGTACAGTATGAACAATTAAATGGACCCACTGATCAAGAAACATAGCTGAGACATTTTGGGGTATGCTAGTATGCATGGTAAGAGAGAAAATAGGGCTCTCATCAAAGATGATGAATCCTTGGGGGCTACTGCTATTTGTCCCTTTGAGAAAAAAAGTCCTTGGGTTTGTTGTACAGAAATGACTTATGGAACCAAGTTACTTATTAAGGTCTGGCTGGTCTTCCCTGGGGAACATACACAGGATATAGTATGTTTTAGAATATTTTATCCCTTGTACACAGAAAGTATCCATTCTTGATTTCTTAGACTATCCAATGCACAGAACAAATAGCTATCATGCTTATTTACTGTTAGTATGCTGTCAGAGCACTTTCTTTCAAGCAGCCTTTCAATCAAATTGAAAAGGAGCATTGGAATTAATGGACAGAGCAAGGAGTAATGAAATTATTGCTTTCACTTGTTCTTCAATTTCTTTTTTAAATTTTCATTTTTTATTGATGCTTTGTGTATTTCATACATCATTTTCCAATTCAGTTCAGGCATATTTCCCTTTCCCTTCCCCCCACCCCATCCCAGATCATGCATTCTGCCATAACTGTCCTGCATCTTTCTCTCAGTTTTTTTTCATTTTTTAACATTAAGTAATAATTTATGAGTACAAGCATCCTTCATGTAAAACCAATTTGCAAGCAGTTGTGCCCAAACCCACACAGCCCATGGGTCCCACCATCCAGCAGGAGGGGCTTGTATGTTCAATCAAGTTGATCAAATGAGTGTCCAGACTATATTGCTGTAGTTTCACCTTTCACCCCAATCGCAGCCCTAACATTCTATCACACCCTATCTTCTGTAGATTGTTCCCTGGGCTTGGAAAAGGGGCACAGGTGGATGAGAAGCAAAACAGTCTACTTTCTCTGGAGCTGTTGTCTTGGTCTCTGGTCAATTCTGGCTGTTTCCTTTCATGGGCTGACAGTTTGTCCAGGAATAACCTTTCGATCCTACTAATGAAGCACAAGTAATCAGATATATAGGTATTTAAACAGTACTAATTGTTATGGTAGGTTACTTTGGTGTAGAAACAGATGTTTGGATGGTATGTTAAATCCATGAATTACATTTTTTTTCTGTTAAATATGACAGGGTCTTACTGTGGCTTATAACATCTCCTAACCATTAGAGGATGTAAGCTTGTGGCATCAGCCGTGGGTTATTCCTCCAAGGAGAGAGCTAATAGCCAATTAGATTTGGGATATACAGGCATATGGCTGCCACTGCTGCACAGTATTTCCAGGCAGGTGAGGTGTAGCTGGTGCTGACGGAGGAGTCTTGCTTGACTCAAGGAGACCTATATTTGCTTTATTGGTTTAGTGGCCTTTGGTAACACTCTCTGATATTCCAGAGACCAACTGTACACTTGCAAGTGTGGTCTCAATGCATCTTTCCCATGCTTACATCAGGTCTTCGACAGCAGGGCTTTATCGTCTCTCTTCTTGCAGATATCCCAGTTTAGAGGCAAGGAGCCTTTACCTTTTGTGGGGGCTTGGATCCCCTGGCCAACATCTCCTTGGTAGAATAATTCATTGCTGATGTCAGAGCTCCTGTATTAATATATTTTGCTTAAGTGCATAGCTTAAGGAGACTTTAGTATTATATTTGGTTCTGAATAGAGAATAATCATTTTCACAGTTCCTATGTATATTAGTCAATTAAAGAAGGCAGTTTTACTGGTTTTATAAGAGATTAGCTCTATAACAGTTGGCTCCAATTTATAGTTGGAGAACAACCTCATCATCATCATATTTCTCCTTGCTCTATGGGGGGGGAGGTAAGAAAGTCTCTCGTATTAAAACCTTTGTGGCACCTAGAAGGTAAGTTTCATTAGGACTCATTATACATAGTTGTTACAAGTACGATCCACAGAGGGGTTTGATGTTTGTAGCAATCTGAGGCTTTTCTTTCTTTCAATGTTCAGACGGGCCAACCTTTCTGCTGGCACTTCCTGGTACATCCTACTCAATGCAAAGCTGTATCTTTTCTTTCTCAGCTGTTAAGTTGGTGATGTTCTTCAATTTCCGAAGAAAAATAAAATGATTCTCGAATTCAGTATGGTAGTAAGAAAGGTTCCTTTAGTTATCTCTCAGATGTGTTTCTCCCCACCTCTTAATAAAGCAAATTAAAAAGCTCTGTTGAAACATCTAAGCACCAATGTTCCATGGCTACAGTAAACAATATGCCATGTACATGAAATACTTGACTCCCTAACATTAATATGATGTGTCACTTACATTGTCAAAACTGTTTCTACAGCTCTTTGGACAAGTTCCAGATGGAAGAGTACCAGTTTTTTTCTGTATACAAAAACTGTCTGGACACACTATTAATTATGTTCTTTATCACAAACCCATCAAAAACTCTTCACTTACAGGCTGACCCAGTGATGTAGGCCTTACAGTGAATATTTATATAGCTCCATAAATCAGATCCAGCCTTTCTCCACTGCATTCATGGGTAGACAGAAACAATATTGGGAGATAGTCATATCTGTGACCATAGGAAAAAGGCTGAAGACCTGAGTCTCATCTCAACTGCAGACCCTGGATCTATGCTAAAATTTTAAGACCTTCAAGTCACACACTATGACAGTTCTGCAGGCCCAGATACTGATTCAATTATCTCCTAGGGGCATCCCAGGGAACAAGAGTAAGATATGTCTGTCTTTCACATAATAAAATCTTCTACAACAGTGCAGATAGCACTTTTGCAGATAGCAAAGTCACTCAGAGAGCACAGAGGATGCATACTTACTGGATCCATGGTAGCAGGTCCACCAACATGGGCTGCACTCTGGGTCCAGCAATTCTTACTTGAAACATGTGCATGTCCACAAGGAGAGAGACCCTCACTAGCCCCTGCATCACCTCATATAAGAAAACTAACTGAAAATGTGCGTCACATGTACAAGTACAAAGAAAAGCAAAATTTACAATGATAATGTAGTGGAAAACTTTTTCATCGTAGGACAAAAATCTGAGGTGAAAGCATAAGAGTCACAAAATATAAGGTTTACATATAAAAATGGAGTATTATTCTGTTCTTTAAAATGAAATTATTAAATTTGAAGGATAGAACTAGAGACAATCATCCTGAGTGAGATAACTCAGTCTTGGAAAGACAAATGTCACATATTTTCTCATAGCTGGATGCTAGCTGTGAAATCTTAGATAGCATGTGTGCTTGTTAGCTTTAATATTAACTTGACACACCTGGGTTGATGGAGCCTCGATTGGAGAATTTCCTCCATTGGATTGGTTTGTGTCCATGTCTGTGGAGGATTGTCATGATTGTTGAGTGCTGTGGGAAGGCCCAGCCCACTATGGGTGGTCTCGCCCCTGAGCAGGTTGTTGTGTATTGTATAAGGAAGCAGGCTGGGCATGGGCCAGGGGAGCAAGCCAGTAAGCAGCATTCCTCCATGGCCTGTGCTTCAGCTCCTGCCTCCAGTTCCTGCCCTGAGTTCCTCCCTTGGGCTCCTTAAGCCATAAACTGTGACCTGGGAGATGTGAGCCAAATAAACCCTCGCCTCCCCAAGCTGGTACTGGTCAAAATGCTTTGTTGCAGCAATTGAAGGCAAACTAGAACAGCATTTTTGTGAGGGAAGCTTCCTGAGAGGGGTGATAGAATGCAGTATTATGAAGGAGAGAAGGGGGAGAATTAGACTAGGAATGGTTAATGAGAATGAGGAGTAGGAAGGCAAGGAAGAGGAGGGAGTAAGAGGAAGGAAAGTAATAGGAAAGGCTTTATAAAAACCCATATGGAAAACTACCACTATAAAAGCTTCTTAAAGTATGTACATATACTAACTAAAAAGAAACTGCACTTTCTAGATACCATAGGCTAAAGAAACGAAACCCCAATACCAGGAATGGACTCCTTGACTAGAAGCTGTTGACCAGGGGTCCCATATACCCTCAAATAATACTGGCCATTGCCCTTGATCTTGATCACCCACAAGAACTGGATTGTAAGTCCCTATTGCTAAAGACACTACATACATGAACTATAGAATGAACAGGCAGAAATCAAGCTAGTGCTGATTTCAGAGCCTCACCTCCACTGGACAGCATTCACAGTGCCTGAAAGTGCTATGCATGCTACAGAGGATCTGCAACTTGGGATCCTGTGAACTACATTAAAAACTGACCTGGCAAGATATGCCCACCAGTTCAATAGTAGCACAAATATCTTTGGAGTAAACAACCACTCTTAAATTGGATGTAAGATCTGCTTCTTAAGATGTAGCCCAGACCTTACACTGAAATCAAGCTAGACAGGTCACAGGACATAGGGTAGAACCTATTAGCTTCCTACTAAATAGGTGTTGCATTAAGCTGACTCTATAGGTTCCTACCTGTGTCTATATCTTGAATGTTCCAGGAGTTTCAGATTTCATGTCCTTGATCCATTTGGAGTTGAGTTTTATGCATGATTAGAGATACAGTTCTAATTTTATTCTTCTACATGTAGATATCCTATATTCCCAGCATCATTTGTTGAAGGACCTACCTTTTCTAAAATGTGTGCTTTGGTAATTTTCATCCCAAATCAGGTGGCCTTAGCTACATGGGTTTATATCTCTTCTATCCTGTTCCATTGATTGATGTATCTTTGTTTTGCCAGAACTATGCTCTTTTTATTACTGTAGATGTTAGAAACAGATATGGTGTTATCTCTAGATTTATTAGTAGTAGTACCAGAAGGAGCAAGAGGAGGAGAAGAGGAGGAAGAAGAGGAAGAGGAGGAAGAGGAGGAGGAGGAGGAGGAGGAGGAAGAGGAGAAGGAGGAAAAGAAGGAGGAGGAAGAGGGGAAAGAAGATGAGGAGGAAGAAAAGGAGGAGGAGGAAGAGGAGGAGGAAGAGGAGGAAAAGGAAGAGGAGGAGGAAGAAGAGGAGGAGGAGGAGGAAGAAGAGAAGGAAGGAGGGATCTTGGAATTCTGGGTAGCTTTGGTTATTTGAGTTCTTTTGTGGTTCCAAGTGAATTTTAAGATTTTCTCTAATTATGTGGAAAAATTACATTCAAATTTTGACAGGTATTGCATTTAATCTATAGACTGCTTTTGTTAAGATTGGCATTTTCACAGTAATACTCTTCTAATTCATGCTCAGTGCTAAATAGGACATCTATGTCAACCTTTCACATCCTCAGAAAACATCACAGAAGAGGAGGCAGAAGAATCGAAGAGCTGGAAGATGGGGAAGAAACCTTAGAAATGCTGTCTTCTGAAGGTCTTTGTCTCCTAGACACTCACAAATTAGTGGTGACTGCACAGGATCAGCTCAAGGCTGAGCCCATCCGTATTCCACCATGGTTGAAGGAGGCTATTGTGAAGGTCCACCCCTCCCCAAATAGCTATGGCAGTTAAAAACTGCTAGTTGAGGAGTGATTATTCTCTTCTGTGATGTAGCCACTGGTAAGTTGCCCTTGTTCAAGTAAGTAGTCATTTCTAGTGCCCATTCTTATACCTGAAACAACTCCCCACGCTATCACTAATAAAATACAACAGATCTCTCTCTCTCTCTCTCTCTCTCTCTCTCTCTCTCTCTCACACACACACACACACACACACACACACACACACACAAAGACAGGAATGAAGAAAAGGGACCTGTTGGGAAAAAGAGGTTCCATGAGAATAAAGCAGGTAATGCAAGAATGATGGGTGTTGGGAGTGTATATAATCAGAATGTGTGTATATGTGTCTATAATTTATAAAATACTAAATAATTTAAATAGAAATAATAGCAAGCCATTTTATCATGCTAAAGGAAGACAAGTATACAGTGTAACTTACTTGCTAATTGGATAAAAAGGAAACATAAAAACTACATATATGCTGGTGAAATTTCATAATTCCCTAATAAATAAAAGAGCAAAAATAAATTTTGTAGTATTTTTAAATTTTATTTATTTTTGCATGTGCATGAATGTACTGTCTGCATGCAGGTTTGTGCACCCGTGTCATGCAGTGCTGCGGAGGTCAGAAGAGGACGTCAGATTCCCCTGGAACTGGAGTTAAAGATGGTTCTCAGCCGCCATGTGGGTGCTGGGGATCGAACCTGGGTCCTCTGCAAGAGCAGTCGGTGCTCAACCGCTAGGCCATCTCTCCAGCCCCCATGTATTTTTATTTATTTTTATTGATGATTTGTGTATTTCATTCATTATCTTTCAGTCCAATTTAGAAACATTCCCCTCTCCCTCCCCCCACCCCAGTTCATCCCTTCTGCCATACATGTCTTGCACCTTTCTCTCAGTCTTTCCAAAGTTTTCACTGCAGAAGCTTCTTGTTTTGGGCAGAATTTAACTGTATCAGTTAGTTCTTTGACCCTGTCTTTATGTTGTTGTTGTTCCCTCCCCTCTGTATTGCTCTGAAATATGCCTATATAACCATCGCAAAAAATTAAACCAGAAAGAACTTCAAGAATTGATGTGGTGGTCCATGCCTTTAATTGCAGCACTTGAGAGTCTGAGGCAATGGTATCTCTGTGAGATCAAGGCCACCCTTTTCTATATAGAGAGTTTCAGGCCAGCTGAGGCTATAGGGAGACCTTGTCTCAAAATGGAAAAAAAAAAAAAGAATTGATAGCTCAGCCCCACTTCTGAGTAAGAAGGTGGGGAGGACTGGAAAATGTCTCTATGTGACTTAGTGAAGAAGAGTCAGAATAAGAAAAAAAATACTGTGTCCCCAAAAGAAAAAAGAACCTCAGAAATCTACAAAGGAAGTCAAAGGACACCTGAAAATGCAAGGGAAAAGATGGATGAGGCATCGATAAACCAGATACAGATCAAGAGCTCAGCTGTCCAGCAGCCAGACAGGAAGCAGAAGCTCATCCAAGGGAAGCCAGGTCCCACCCTCAGGACAATCCCAAAGCCCTCAGAAGCCTTATATCCAATCATGGATTTTGGTGAGATTGTGATTCCTCTGCAAGATGGTTCAGTAGTGTAGAAAAACTTAATTTTGCCATGAGGCATGGCAAAGGAGGCAAGTTCTGGGTTACATCCAGAGAGAGAACCCATCATTAAGAAATGTCCCAGGGGGCTATAGAGATGGCTTAGAGCTGAAGAGCACTGGCTGATTGCAGAGGACCCAGGTTTGGTTCTCAGCACCCACATGGTGGCTAACAACCATCTGTTACTCCAGTTCCAGAAGAGATGACACCCTCTTCTGACATCCATGGCATTGCATTATGTGGGTACAATTATGTACATGCAGGCAATACACTCATATACATAAAATAAATATAATAAATAAAATATACCTTTTAAAGCTGGGGCTGAAGTACTAGCTTTGGTTAAGAGCACTTGAATCTCTTGCAGAAGACCCAGCTTCAGTTCCCAACATCCATGTGGCAACCTCACAACTGCCTATAACTCCAGTTCCAAAGGATATGACATACTCTTCTTTTCTCTACAGACAGTTTCACACATGGAATAATGTATACCCCCACACACACAATTAATTAAGTTTTTAAATTTGTATTACCAGTGAACAGGGAACAGCAAACAACAACAGGTCTTAGAGCCTTGATTGGGCTAGGTACACAGCCAGGATTTGAGAAAGCCAAGGAAAGTAGATGTGAAAATCAGGAAGCCTTGGGCTGGCAAGCCCAAGGGTGCAGAAGGCAGGAGGTTTGGTTCAGGCAAGGAAGTGCATAGGGAAAGCTAGCCCTGACCTTCGTGGTCAGGAGAGCAGATCTCATTAACTGAGAATCACCAAGGAGTTTGATAGCTCTAAGCCTCATGAGGCCTGTTTCAAATATTTATCTCTTTCTTAGAATATTCCAAATGCCTCCTACCTTATCATTTCCAAAGTTACGCTTCAATTTAGGCTTTTATAGACTTCAGTTTTCTTCAGTTATTAAAGTCATGAAGTAGTTCTCCAGTGTATAAAGTGTACATTCCCATGCAACTTATAGATTTCTGTGAACTGCTTCCAGCTGAAGTCATTTTTCACCTCACGTCTCCACCCCTTTCTTAATGCTTCATCAAAGAATTCCCCACACCTTCTACTCTTTCATTGTCATGACATTTATTTTTAAATATATATATATATATTTAATATATATTTGATAATATATAATAATATATTAATATAAATATATAATAATATATTTGATAATATATATATATATATTATCAAATCTAGACCCATGTCCTCCCATCACCCCACCCCACCAGAGCGCATGCATTCTGCCAAACATGCTTTTCATCTCTTTCTCAGTCTTTCTCAATATTCTCCATGTGGAAGTGGACTGTTTTGAACAGAAGTTCACTGTTTCAGTCAGTTCTTTGATGCAGTCCTTTCTGTTGTTGTTTCCAATATGCATCAGTCCCAACTGCTTGGACAAAAGCTCAAGAGGTCATGCACAAGAAATACTTACAACTAGGTAATTGGCACTAGCATCCAGAGATGATGGATACCATTCGTTGTTTGTTTTTCTGGGACGGTGTTACTTCACTCAACATGATGTCCTCTAGCTCCAGCCATTTTCCTGCAAAGCTCATGATGTCGTCTTTCTTTACTGCTGCATAGAACTCCATTGTGTAGATGTACCACATTTTTTCTATCCACTCATCAGTTGAGGGGCATTTGGGTTGGTTCCAGCTCCTTGCTATTGTGAAGAGAGCTGAAATAAACATGGCCGTGCATGTATCTCTGTGGTGGCGTAAGTCTTGAGGGTACATGCCCAGGAGTGGTATGGCTGGGTCGGGTGGCAAGTTCATTCCAAGTCTTCCAAGGGTTCTCCACACTGCTTTCCATAGTGGCTGTACGAGTTTACATTCCCACCAGCAGTGGATGAGTGTTCCCCTTTCCCCACAACCTCTCCAGCACTTGGTATCATTTGTTTTCTTGATCCTAGCCAGTCTTACTGGAGTAAGATGATATCTTAAAGTGGTTTTGATTTGCATTTCCTTAATGATTAGTGATGTTGAGCAGTTCTTGAGGTGTTTCTCAGACATCTCTAATTCCTCGCTTGTGAAGTCTCTGTTCAGTTCTTTGCTCCATCTATTGAGCGGGTCGTTTGTTTTCTTTTTTCTTTGTTTTTTGAGTAGTTTATATATTCTGGAAATCAATGCTTTGTCAGATGTATCTGCAGTGAAGGTTTCCTCCCACTCTGTGGGATTTCTCTTCACTTCCTTGATTGTTTCTTTTGATGTACAGAAGCTTTTGAGTTTGATGAGGTCCCATTTGTCAATTGTCGACCTTAATTCTTGTGCAGCTGCTGTCTGATTTAGGAAGTCTTTTCCTACGCCTATGTCTTGTAGTCTGCTGCCAACTTTTTCTTCTATCACCTTCAGAGTTTGGGGTTTCACGTTGAGGTCTTTAATCCATCTGGAGTTGACTTTTGTACAGGGTGAGAGGTAGGGGTTTAATTTCATTCTTCTACAAGTGGTGATCCAGTTTTGCCAACACCACTTGCTGAAGATGCTGTCTTTTCTCCATTGTGGTTTCTTGGCCCCCTTGTCAAATATGAGATGGCTGAAATTGTATGTGCTCAGATTTGGATCTTCGGTTTTGTTCCATTGGTCAACAGGTCTGTTTTTGTGCCAGTACCAGGCTGTTTTTATGACTATAGCCCTGTAGTATAGTTTAAAATCTGGTATAGAGATCCCTCCTGTGTAGCTCTTTTCACTCAGGATTGATTTGGCTATTCGGGGTCTTTTGTTTTTCCAAATGAATTTAAGAACTTTTGTTTCCAAGCCTGTGAAGAAACTCTTGGGGATTTTGATTGGGATTGCATTAAATCTATACAAGAGTTTTGGTAAAATGGACATTTTTACAATGTTAATTTTCCCAATCCATGAGCATGGGAGGTTTTTCCATCTTCTGAGGTCTTCTTCAATTTCTTTCTTTAAGGGTTTAAAATTTTTGTTGTAGAGGTCTTTGGTGTCTTTGGTTAGGTTTGTTCCTAGGTATCTTATTGTTTTTGAGGCTATTGTGAGTGGGAAGGTCTCTTTGAATTCTTTCTCCAGTTGCTTGTTCTTGGTGTAAAGAAAGGCCATTGATTTTCTAAGGTTAATTTTGTATCCTGCCACTTTGCTGAAGCTGTTAATCGTTTCTAGGAGTTTTCTGGTGGAGTTTTTTGCATCCCTTAAGTAAACAATCATATCATCAGCAAATAGGGATAGTTTGACTTCCTCTTTTCCAATTAGTACTCCTTTAATATCCTTTTCTTGCCTTATTGCTCTAGCAAGTGTTTCAAGCACTATATTGAAGAGGAGTGGTGATAGGGGGCAGCCTTGCCGAGTTCCTACCTTTAAAGGGAATGTTTCTGTCATTTCCCCATTTAGGATGATATTGGCTGTGGGTTTCCTGTATATGGCTTTGATTACATTGAGGAATGATCCCTCCAATCCAATTCCTTCTAGGACTTTAAGCATGAAGGGATGCTGGATTTTGTCAAAGGCTTTTTCAGCATCAATTGAGATGATGGTGTGGTTTTTGTCTTTGATTCCGTTTATGTGTTTGATGATGTTTATTGATTTTCGTATGTTGAACCATCCCTGCATCTCTGGTATGAATCCAACTTGGTCATGATGGATGATCTTCTTGATGTGGGTCTGTATGCGATTTGCCAGTATTCTGTTTAGAATTTTGGCATCTGTGTTCATGAGGGAGATGGGTCTATAATTCTCCTTTTTAGTTGTATCTTTGCCTGGTTTTGGTAATAGAGTGATGTTGGCTTCATAGAAGGAATTTGGGAGAGTTCCCTCTGATTGTATACTTCTAAACAGTTTCAGAAATAATGGTTGTAGGTCTTTTTGAAATGTTTTATAGAATTCTGCTGTGAAACCGTCTGGGCCTGGGCTTTTTTTAGTTGGGAGGCTTCTTACTACATCCTCTATTTCTTCATATGTTATGGGTCTGTTTAAGCTGCTGGTCTCCTCTTGGCCAAGCTTTGGTGATTCCCAAGATTTCAGATATTCATCCATTTCTTCTAGATTTTCAAACTTGGTAGAATATAGGTTCTTGTAATATTCCCATATAATTTTCTTGATCTTTTCCTTGTCCGTTGTGATATTTCCCTTTTCATCACAGATTGTATTGATTTGGAGTTGTTCCTTCTTTCTTTTTGTTAACTGGGCTAGAGGTCTGTCTATCTTGTTTATTCTTTCAAAGAACCAACTTTTGGCTTCATTGATTTTTTGTATTGTTTTCTTTGTTTCTATTTCATTGATTTCTGCTCTGATTTTTGTTATTTCTTCCTGTCTGTTGCGTTTAGGGTTCATCTGTTGTTGCCTCTCAAGTGCTTTTAGCTGTAGTGTTAGATCATTCACTTGTGCTCTTTCTGTTTTTCTAATGTAGGCACCCAGGGCTATAAATTTCCCTCTTAGGACTGCTTTTAAGGTATCCCATAGGTTTTGTTGTGTTGTATTGTCATTGTCATTCAGTTCCAGGAATGTTTTTATTTCTTTCTTTATCTCTTCCTTGACCCATTCATTATTCAAGAGTGTGTTGTTTAGTCTCCATGTGTTCTTGTAGGCAGGAGGGCTTGTCCTGGTGTTGATGTTGAGCTTCATTGCACTGTGGTCTGACAGGATGCATGAAATTATTTCAATCTTTTTGTATTTGTAGAGGTTTCTTCTGTGTCCCAGGATGTGGTCGATTTTGGAGAATGTTCCGTGGGGTGCTGAGTAGAAAGTGTATTCTCTGGTATTAGGATGGAATGTTCGGTAGAGGTCTATGAGGTCCATTTGGTGTATCATATCGTTCAGTTCAGATGTCTCTCTGTTTATTTTTTGTCCTGTTGACCTATCCAAAGGACTCAGTGGGGTATTGAAATCTCCCACTATGAGTGTGCTGGGGTTAGTCTGTGACTTGTGGTCCTGGAGAATTGTCTTTATAAAGTTTGGTGCACCAGAATTTGGGGCATATATATTCATAATTGTGAAATCTTCTTGGTGGATTGTTCCTTTGATGAAAATGTAATGGCCTTCTTTGTCTCTTCTGATTTCTTTTACTTTGAAGTCTATTTTATCCGATATTAAAATAGCAACACCTGCTTTCTTTTTGGTACCATTTGCTTGGAATATTTTTTTCCATCCCTTCACTTTAAGGTGGTGCCTGTCCTTGAAGGTAAGATGTGTTTCTTGTAGACAGCATATCGATGGATTCTGTTTCCTAATCCAATCTCCCAGTCTATGTCTTTTGATTGGGGAATTTAGTCCATTAATATTTAAGGTTATGACTGATAGGTTTGTGTTGCTTCCTTTTGCCTTATTATCCATTTGCGGTTTTGGTTTAGGTTTCTACTTCTGCAGTTATGCTTTTATTGATTTCTCTTTCTAGGTGCCTGGGGATGGTTGCTCCTTTCTTCTGTCCTTTGAATTGCTTCAAGTATTCTCTGAAGGGTTGGTTTTCTGGACATGTATTCTTTCATCTTGTTTATGTCATGGAAGATTTTTCTCTCTCCTTCAACTATAATTGACATTTTTGCTGGGTATAGTAACCTGGGTTGGCATCTATAGTCCTTTAACACTGGGAATGCTTTGCTCCATGTTCTTCTTGCTTTCATAGTTTGCATTGAGAAGTCAGTTGTAATTCTGATAGGTTTCCCCTTATAGGTCACTTGTTGTTTTTCTCTTGTGGCTTTAAGGATTTTGTCTTTGTTTTGGGTGTCTAGCATTTTAACTATGATGTGGCGTGGAGAATTTCTTTTCTGATCTTGTCTGTTTGGAGTTCTATGTGCTTCTTGTATTTGTATTGGTTTGTCTTTTTTTAGTTTGGGGAAGTTTTCATCTATTATTCTGTTGAAGATCTGATCAATACCATTCTCTTGGGATTCTTCTCCTTCCTCTATTCCTATGATGTGGAGGTTTGATCTTTTCATAGTGTCCCACAGTTCCTGGTTGTTCCACTTTTGTGTATTTTTAAAGTTTTCATAATCTTTACTTGAGGTTTTTAGTTGTTCTGTGTTATCTTCCAGGTCTGATATTCTTTGTTCTGCTTCCTCCATTCTGCTTCTGAGGCTTTTTCCATTCCTTTCCTCTTGATTGGATGGGTGTTTGATTTCCTTTTTCATTTCCTCTTCTGATTTTTTTAGTATTTCTACTTAATCTCTTCCTGTAGCTCTTTGCATCACTGGTTGGTTTCCTTATCTTTTTCAGCTTGGGATCTTTTCAGTGTTTCTACTTCCTTCTGGAGTTTGTCATTCTCTCTCTCTAGGTCCTTCTTGAGTTCTTCATTCTCTTTTCTTAGTTCTTTGATTTGCTGTTTATAGTCTTGTAGTTCTTTAAATATGTTCCCAATTGTGTTTCTGATATCTATGTCCTGGGGCATCCCCAGAGGGATCCCACTGTAGGAATCTTCCATAGAGTTGGTAGAGCTTGGTGCAGGATTACCCTGCCCCTTTCCTGTGTTGTCTCTTCTTCTCGTTCCTGGCATATGGGCTTCTCTTTGCCTGTATTTCAATGGGAGTCCTAAATGCCTCTTCACTGTGTTGAAGGCTTGCTTTGCTTGCCTCCTTCAGATGCCTTTGTAATTCCAGTTGGCAGGGAGTCATGACATTTCTATTTCTGTTTCCTACTCCCCAAATGCCTCTCCATTGCTCTATACCATTCCATTGATTCATGTCATAAGACCTCGCTTGGTGTATTATGTTCCAAGAAACGTTATACTACAGTTGGAGTTTTGAAAATGTCCTCCATTCTAGGCTATATCTTCTCACATGCACTGTATGTGAAAATGCCAAAATACTCCTGGAAAGAAAACATATGGCTTTTATACAGGATATTGATTATTTGAAGTCAGACAATTGCCTAGCTGTTTCTGAATCAGCACAATGCTGAATGCACAATTAACAAATGTCGAGATCATCTTGAACTGATGTGTCTACAACACCACTGGAAAAATAAACCCTGGAATCTGTAACCCTCTTATGTACAAGAGGAATAACTGGAGGAGAGAGGAATCTTGACTTGTTCTCAGATGTTGTCTGCATTCATAGCTCTGCTTTCCATGAATGGGAAGATGAATATCTTCTCAGTACTCAAAGGGGGAAATTTAGATGTTTCTGCTTTACCTGTTAGAGTAGCAAAGTAGTTTTCAGTGCCTCTGTGTGGCAAGTCCTTTATGTATATTACTCAGTTCTCTTAATTTTTTTGTGTCTCATTATGATAATTAACATATTAGAAGTTTCAAGCCTGGAATAACATTATCTTACAATTTTAAATTTATATTTGTTAGCTTTCAGTTTTGTTCTGCATTTTCCACTGAAAATTATTATACTCTATAGTTTCACTTAATATTTATGCATGGTTTCCATTTTGTTAGCTTTTAAAACAAAATTTCCAAACCCCAATGACTCTAGACCCATTAGTCTTTGGAATAGGATTCTAAATCTTGCTTTTACAGGCAATGAACACTAATCTCAGTATTTTACTTTGGGTGTCCTAATGGGGGAGCCACCATTCTCTCCTTAACCATTTCAGTCTCATGATGGTGATTGTGTTAAAATAGGTGCTTTCTATAAGAAATATGTGCAATGTAGCCTATAACAGTCCTTCTAGCTTTTTGTGAAAAAAAAATCTGTTCCTTTGTAGATCCAGACCTACAGGATTATGATTAATGTAAATGTATCAGTCTTAATACTTTGATTTTAAAATGATTTTCTGAATCTTTCAAGAAACCAAAGTTATTAAGCCAGACATTTGTTTTTAATCTATAGTTAAATCTGGCTAGAATTTAATTTGTAGGTTAAATTCAACTGTGGTATTAAGACTTAATTTCCAAAAGAAATGGGAGTCAATCATTTTCCCAGGCCTACACTTAGTATGTTGTACATGCAAAGTAGACTATCTTTGCAAAAAGTTTGTCCCACTAATTGAAGCAACCTACTAACTTAAGCTTGATAATGTTATGTATCACAACAGTGCTCACATCCTTAGATTGATCAAGGTATGATTTGGGTTAATTGTACAGAATTAATCAGAGAGACTGAGTCCACACCTGTATTATATGGAACATAGAATGAGAGGAATTAACTCTACACCTGCCTGGATGAACTATTTGATTTCTATAACACTTCTCAACTGTAAATAGAGGACAATTTATAATGCCAGAATAAAAGACATATTGTAAAACATAAATAAATGGAGAAAGGAAAGGATTTGGCTATTGATTCTCTAAATTCAACTACTAATCTCACAAATACTTTCCTTCCTAAATATACAGATGACCGACATTTTTCTCTACTCTGGGCAATTTCTTTACAAATTTAAGGTATTCATGCCACTTTACAAGGTTGTTGTCAGAATAAATGGTTTGTGTATGTCATGGATTTACAAAGGGGCCTTACAAATAGTAAGTATACACATAAACTAAAACATGTTTACTATATAAAGTAAACAAATTAAAAGATCTTAACATCTGCAGAAGTTCCATAAAAGCAATAATTACCAATATCCTTTGGTGAATTTCAGGGCACTCTTTCATTATATACAAGTGCATGAAGGTGAGAGTTCATATAAAGGAGAAGGGTTTTGCCTTAAGCAACCAGTTAGGCAGCATATGGTTGATACTAAGTGTGACGTGGGTAAATGGCAGATGCATGAGGTTGGAGAGGGGAGGGTGAGTTGGGAGGAACTCTAAATTGATTAAAAACTGTTGTATAAAATGCACAAAAGCTCAATAAGAATTTTAAAAATAAATAAAATAAAAATAAGCGATACTGCTTAAAACTGTCATTTAAACTAAAGAAGCAAAAATAAATAAATAAACTAAAGAAGCAAAAATGAGAAAAATATCTCTAACTCCACAATGGAATTTTCTCAATGCTGTTTTTTTATGAGCATTCTATCATTTTACAAATTTATGTATAATATTCACAAAATATTTTTTAAAAATACATTAAATTTATACTTAAATAAACATTTTCAACTACAAAAATTCCTTACGCATTTCTAGAATTCAAAAGAGAGTCTATGAATATATTCTGGCCATTGCCTTCCTCAGGGCCTCCTTTACATCTCTGTTCCTCAGGCTGTAGATGAGGGGGTTCAGCATGGGGATCATCACTGTGTAGAACACGGACACTATCTTGTTCTGTCCAGTAGAGTAGTTAGATTTGGGCATCACAAAAATGAAGGTAATAGTTCCATAGTAGAGGGTGACTGCAGTGAGGTGGGAGGTACAGGTGGAAAAGGCCTTGTGGTGGCCTTCAGTGGAGTGCATCTTTAGGACAGTGATGTGGATGTAATTGGAGGAGACAGCTATGACAAATACTGTGGCCATAATGATAGAACCCGCAGAGATGGAGGGGATAATTCCAATCATGGCAACATCTGAGCAGGAAAGTTTCAACACAGCAGGGAAGTCACAGAAAAAGTGGTCTATCTGATTTAGTCTACAGAAGGACAAACTCAATAAACAGCTAGTAAACGTCCAAGAATTCACACAGCCACCCATGTAGGAAGCTCCAACTAAGAGGAAGCAGATTCTGGGGGCCATACGTGTGGAGTAGAGCAGGGGTGAGCAGATAGCCACATAGCGGTCATAGGCCATAGCAGCCAGCAGGAAGCACTCTACTGTCCCAAATGTCACTGCAATACAAAATTGGGCTTCACAACCAGCCACAGAAAGTGCCACTCCATGTGCAAGGAATCCTATAAGCATTATAGGTGTGATTGATGTGGAAAACCCAAGGTCCACAAAGGCCAGATGGCTAAGGAACAGGTACATGGGGGTGTGGAGCTGGGGGCAGATTCTTATTAGAGTGATGATGCTGATATTCCCTACTAAAGTGACAACATATATTCCTAGAAATATTACAAAGCAGATGATTTGAAGTACTGGGTCCTGTGTCAATCCCAAGAGGATCAACTCTGTCACCTTGGTGCGGTTTCCAGACTCCATCTCCTGTGTTAATTGTTCCTGTTGAGAAAAATGAGGAATTCATTTGTCTAATATTTTAATACTTTCTATTTTATTTGATTATTCCTCAAACTCATTCATAGTAATTTTTTTCCTCTGTCCAAAATGTAAATAGCAGTACTTTGAAGGATTAGGGTTTGGTCACCTTACTCTGCATAAAATGAGAATAGTAAGTGTCACTCTGCTATTTCAGTTATTCTTTTCATCATTATATATATATATATATATATACATATTTAAAGTTTAATATTTTTATATTTAAAGATACCATCAAACCTTGTCTTCAAGGATTGTCCCCCTTTTCAATGATCTATTGAGAGTCTTATTATTTTCAGATCTACTGAAAATCCATAAACACTTCAAGCATTGCCTTCCCATACCAATGTCATATTTTTAAGCCACTATGTTTATATTTTGAGTTTGAAGATTGTCAGTTCATTCATTCAGAATCTCATGTCTGCAAGAATCTTTTGCCTTCTTGACCTTCCTCCTCTCTTTATTCCAGGTCTAATAAAAATCCCATTGATTTTGTCTACAATTTACTTCCAATTTTTATTTCTTCATCTCCTTTTTCCATTTCCAGTGTTCCTACTTGGTTCAAAGTCCAAGACATTTTTCTTCTGCAATCTGTATATTTTACCTTGACTCTTTCAAATTTTTCACTTTATAGTTTACAATACTATGGCATAGTTGTAAAATCCAGGGTTGGTGTATGTACATTAAGGGAACAGTGACCTTCAGGCCTCTGGGAACTTGCTTATATGAATTTGCAACAATGGTGACAGCATGCACAAGACCCATGAGTCAATCAGATAAAAACCCAGGGAAATGGGCATCAGGTTCCAACCCTAGCCAAGAAACTATTGGGAACTGATTACTGCTGGGTGAAGGAGAGTAGATCTTCTTTAAGGGAGTGATTATAGATAGGCTGACTAGAATCTGCAGTTTTACCAAAGGAAATCTGGTTACAAATGGTTGACCAGATAGGCTAATCCAGTGGGAGGATTTGGGGAGTTGGGAAGACAGAGGTCTAAATTTGATTAAGATCTGTTATAAGAAACGCACCAAAATTCAATAAAAACTTGGAAATCAATAAATAAACTAAAGTATAAAATAAGCCAAATATATAATAAAAATTAAATGTAAAACTTCAGAAATTTGGAACTGAATTTATATATATATATATATATATATATATATATATATATATATATATATATAATCAGGTTTAGAGGTATATGGGAGGTTTTGAAAGTTTTAAAATATGCAACAGTAAAATGGACTATATCCACAAACTTTCACTCTGCATAGTTAATGTTGCTTAATAGTTTGATCTATGTTCTTCTAGCCATTTATTTATTTTTTTTTATTAATTTTATTTATTTCTGTATGTGTATGAATGTACCGTCTGCATGCAAGTCTGTGCACTCGTGTCGTGCAACACCGCGGAGGTCAGAAGAGGGCGTCAGATTCCCCTGGAGCTGGAGTTCTCCTGGAATTGGAGTTTCAGACGGTTCTCAGCCGCCATGTGGGTGCTGGGGATCGAACCCGTGTCCTCTGCAAGAGCGGTCGGCGCTCTTAACCGCTAGGACATCTCTCCAGCCCCTAGCCATTTATTTTTAAATAGTCTGTTCGAAAGTTGAACAAAGTAAATGTATGAAACCAATAAAAATATTGATAACTATAAAATAGCAGCGTGAACTCTTTCTAATAATAAGCAGAGGATGTCAACATTTAATTCTTTTGATAGTTTTTCAGGTCTTCATGATGAAATTTAACCTCATTCCCACAGCATCCGGTATGCTTTCTGACATATTCCTGAATTTGGGTATGTCTCTCAGGATGTTTCTAGCCACCACTCCCACTCATCAATGTGTCCATCATAATCCCAAGTCACTTATCCACACACTTCACTAGTATTTTTCTGCAAAACTTTCTGTTGCATACATCGCCTTTCACAGAGGCCTCAGTTTCCATTGTGGACACTGCATTCTAGTTCATGGCTTGAAAACATGTCACTCCTCTTATGTAGCACATACTCTCATCATGAACTGTTTCATCCTTTTCTCACAAATACCTAACACTTGGATATAAAATGTGCCCAAAATTTGCATATTTGCTGATTAATGTAGAAAATAAGTCCTGGCAAACCAAAGGTAAACATAGATTATGTTCCCTGTTCAGAAAACTAGGCTTCAGAGACAAGAAGATGACAAGAGATGTCATAGAATGCATTACAGCAGTAATGTAAGTTACGGCTTTTGTGAGTGGGAAGGTTTTCTTGTATTCCTTCTCCAGTTACTTGTTGTTGGCATAAAGAAAAGATACTGATTTTTCTAGGTTAATTTTGTATCCTTCCACTTTACTGAAACTCTTAATCATTTCTAGGAGTTTTCTGGTAGAGTTTTTAGCATTCCTTAGGAAAACTATCATATCATCTGCAAAGAGGGATAGTTTGACTTTCTCTTTTCCAATCACTAATCCTTTAATTTACCTTTCTTGCCTTATTAGACCTTCCCACTCACGATAACCACAAAATCAACAAAATACTTAGGAACAAACTTAACCAAAGAAACCAGAGAGATCTATAACAAAAAATTTAAAGCCCTGAAGGAGATTGAAGAAGACATCAGAATATGGAAAGACTTCCCATGCTCATGGATTGGAAAAATTAATATAGTAAAAATGTCCACTCTACCCAAATTATTATACAGATTCAATGCAATCCTAATTAAAATCTCCAAGAGTTTCTTCACAAACTTAGAAAAAAATCCTTAGATTCATATGGAAAAACAAAAGACCCTGAATTGCCAAAGTGACCCTGAGCAAAAAGTGCAATAGAGGGGGGATCACTATACCAGACTTCAAACTATATTACAGGGCTATAGTCATAAAAACAGCCTGGTAGTGGCACAAAAACAGACCCATAGATCAATGGAACAAAATTGAAGATCCAAATGAGCTCATACAATTTCAGCTACCTCATATTTGACAAAGGGACCAAAACGACTCAATGGAAGAAAGGTAGCATCTTCAGCAAATGGTGTTGGCAAAACTGGAATACCATTTGTAGAAAAATAAAATTAAACCCCACCCCTCACCCTGTACAAAAATCAACTCCAAATGGACCAAAGACCACAACATGAAACCAGAAACTCTGAAGCTGATAGAAGAAAAAGTTGGCAGCAACCTACAAGACATAGGCATAGGAAAAGACTAAATCAAACAGCAGCTGCACAGGAAATAAGGTCAACAATTGACAAGTGGGATCTTATTAAACTCAAAGGCTTCTGTACAGGGAAAGAAACAATCAATGAAGTGAAGAGAAAACCCACGGAGTGGGAGGAAACCTTCACCAGTGATCCATCTGACAGAGCATTAACATCCAGAATATATAAAGTACTCAAAAACAAAGATGTTAAAAAGAAATGACCCACTCAAGAGATGGAGTAAAGAGCTGAACAGAGACTTCACAAGTGAGGAAATAAAGATGGCTGAGAAACATCTTGAAAAGTGTCCAACATCATTAATAATTAAGGAAATACAAATTAAAACCATTTTAAGATATCATCTCACTCCAATAAGACTGGCTATGATCAAGAAAACAAAACACACCAAATGCTGGAGAGGTTGTGGGGAAAGGGTAACACTCATCCATTGCTGGTATGAATGTCAACTCCTACCACTACTATGGAAAGCAGTGTAGAGAACCCTTAAAAGACTCAAAATGAGTCTACCACCTGACCCAGTCATACCACTCCTGTGTATAAACCCACAAGACTCATCCTCCTGCAAAGATACATGCACATTTATGTTCATTGCAGCTCTCTTCACAATAGTGAGGAGATAGAACCAACCCAAATGCTCCTCAACAAATTAGTGGATAGAGAAAATGTGGTACATCTACACAGTGGAGTTCTATGCAGCAGTAAAGAAAGATGACATCATGAACTTTGCAGGTAAATGGATGGAACTTGAAGCCACTATGCTAAGTGAAGTAATACAGTCCCAGAAAATCAAGCAACAAATGGTATCCCTCATCTGTGGTTGCTAGCACCAAACACCTAGTAGTAAGGCAAACTGAGCAGTGTGTATATACATATTTTCTTTTACCTGAAAGCAACTGTACCATTATAATGTGAATACATTAATGGGATCCAGAATTAACCTACCTCTTATTTTCAATATAATAAAAGAAAGGAAACGAAGAGAAAAAGAAAGGCAAGCTGACCAATGTTATTATTATATTTCTTTTTATCTGAAAGCAACTGTGCTGTTATAATGTGAATCCCTTAATGGGCTCTAGAATTAACTTATCACTTATTTTTCAGACATTGTAATTAAGGTACATGGTTGGAAGGTATGTATTCATATTTTAGAGTGATATAAAATTAAAGGGAAAAATGTGAATTCCTATACATAAAAAAGAAATATGCTGTCTATATCATCAAAATTTGGTGAAAATTTTTATAGAAATTATATTAAACCTCTGTATCACATTTTTTAAAAGTTATGGCTTATTTTTCCTCAAAATAAAAATTATATAATAATAGGGGCCTGGAGTAATGGCTCAGCAGTTAAAAGCACTGGCTGCTCTTCTAGCAGATAGATCCAGGTTCAAGTCCCAGAACCTACATAGTGGCTAACAACTGTCCTTAACTCCAGTTTCAGGGGATCTGATGTCCTCTTCTGATCTCTGCAGGCATTGCATGACAGGTGCACTTATATACATGGAAGCAAAACACTCATATACTTAAAATAAAAATAAATAAAAATTACATAATAATGATATAGAAGACTTTTGAACATTTATAAAGAAAAATTCCTTTGAAATGCAAATCATTCATGTCAACAATTGTATATTTGCTATGTTCCTTTCTGTATTTTTCCCTTTATATTTTAATATACCTTTAAGAAGGTCAGAAAGAGGGGAACTGTTTTGCAACAGGATCTACCCGTAGACTAGTCTCAAGCATGTGATCATCCTATGTCAACCTCCCAACTGTTGATGTTACAAGCATGTGACACTATGCCTAGATAAGATATTTTTAATACTTATATTATTAGATTATCAAAACACAATTGGTTTACATTACATATCCTCACAAACATCATTTTTACCATCCAGTGATAATGTACTGAGTATATAAACCTTCATTTGTTCAATTATCACTACTTTTTGACATTCACTTTTCTTAACTCTTAACTATCAGAATTAGGACTCCCAGAAATGGGGTCGAAATGAAAAAAAAATTATTTAGTGTAAAAAAAAATAATTTTCTGATTTATCTTGATAGCTTCTACAAACATTTAAAAAGTCAAACACAGGGATTGGCAAGGTGGCCCAGTGGATAAGAGCATGGACTGCTATTACTGAGGGCCCAAGTTTGGTTCTTGTCCACACATGCAGGGCAGTTCATAACTGCCTATATCTCTACCTCTGGAGGGTCCAAAGCCTCTGGCCTCCTCAGGCACTTCCACTCACTTGCGCAAATCTGCACACACACACACACACACACACACACACACACACACACACACAAAATTAAAAAGTAAAATAAATCTTTCAAAAAAAATAGAAACAAACAAACAAAAAAGATGACACAGGATGACAAATTTGAATAATTCCTTGCTTAGGCATTTTTTTAAAGGGAATAATTCAAAAGAAGTAAGTTAAGTTCATCATTGAGATTTATGATAATGACAATACTTAACCAAATTGCATTCTGTTACTCCTTGATTGGTTGTGTTCTTGGCTATGTTTTGATTGAAGATGTTAATATTTATCATGTCCATGAGCATGTTATAAAGTTCATATATAATACAATATTAAATATATATTACAGTATGCATATACATTACAGTAATATCAGTATTAGATATCCTCCAAGTGTGTTGATTCATTTAAAATTTTCAAATTTCCCCTTCAGAGAAGATAAGCACTTAGTTTCTCTGTTGCTGGGACTAATCTCTTGACTAAAGTAATTGTAAAGAGCAGTGATTCAGTAACTGCATCTACCCTCCTTCAAGAATGCCCTTTGTCTCTTTGACGTAGTTTCAGTATGTTTAAGTTACTCTAGTAATAGGAAGCTTACTATCGTTGATGTTAGCTGTATCATCAAAAATATTTAACCTTATCTGTTATTCATGGTACATTTTATCAGTACAAATTGTCTCCTTTCTATTTAAAATCATTGAAATACTAGAATATTGTTAGGGTACTTTCATTGCACTAGCTTCTCTAAAATCAGCATTCTTGGTTCCTTTGTCCATTTCAGCCGTGGCATGCTTTTACAATCCTTTAAAATCCTTTTATTTTAGACTGGGAACATACTCAGACTGGAGAATGAAGTCAAGCTCCAAGCAGTCTTCTTGTTGTTGCCTCCTTCCTGCCCTGATTTTGGTACTGTATTAGTTGGTTTGTGTTGACTTAAGGCAGATCCTAGGCAGCTATATCAAATTGCACATGACAATCACTTTGGGTTTCAGTTTATTTTTTAGTTGCACAATGAGATAATAGTTCCTGTAATATACATGTGTTGTGAGATTAGAAGGTATCTTGATGAATAATTTTACATTGGACACTTAATATCTAGAAACTTCTACTTTCTTTCATGCTTATCAGCCTGGATCCCAGAATGTTGATGGCTCAAATATCCTTTCCCTCAATGTGTCAATCACTTGTGTTAAGAAATAGAGGAGACAAACTCAGTCATATCTAGCTCAAATCAGGCTGTTTCTTCTGATTTCCTGTCTTTATCTCAGCTTGTGAAGTCTAACAATTATATTGGCTGTCACAGACCATCCACATTGCCATTGCACCATGCCTTTTACTGAAGGCATGGTTTCCACAGTGGTCAAATGATAAAACAAGTGAAGATACTTTTCTATTTTTTTAAATCTTAAAAGTAATAAAATTTCTATCAACAAAAATCCAAGAATCTTGCACTTACCAGTTATAGGCAATCCTGACACCGAATTCTGAAGAGGATTTTATGAAGTGCATATATTCCATTTACATGTAGAGAATGGGGGCTGGCTACTCTACACTTTGAAACATTAACGCTCTCACCACGCAGACATCAACTTGCTGTACTGGAGTGATGAGGAGGCAGTGGTGAACTTCAACGATGTACAGGGCCGCTGCACTGTGGAGTACGGGGAGGACTTGTCCGAGTGCCTGGAGGACTATTCCCAGGGGGGTCCTGACTGTTTCTACTTCCTCGAGGCTTATAACGCCGCGAGCAGAAGCTTTGAAGACCCTCCAAATCATGCCCGCAGTCCTGGGAACAAGGGCAAAGGAAAGGGGAAAGGGAAAGGGAAGGCAAAGTCAAAGGTGTCTGAGCCCATTGAGCCCGAGGCAGCCATCAAGCTACCAAAGCTGCGAACCCTTGATGTGTTTTCTGGCTGTGGAGGGTTATCGGAAGGATTCCACCAAGCAGGTATCTCGGAAACGCTGTGGGCCATTGAGATGTGGGAGCCGGCCGCCCAGGCATTCCGGCTCAACAATCCGGGCTCTACTGTGTTCACTGAAGACTGCAATGTGCTGCTCAAGTTGGTTATGGCCGGGGAGGTGACCAACTCCCTGGGTCAGCGGCTGCCACAGAAGGGTGATGTGGAAATGCTGTGTGGTGGACCCCCCTGCCAGGGCTTCAGCGGCATGAATCGCTTCAACTCCCGAACGTATTCCAAATTCAAGAACTCCTTGGTGGTCTCTTTCCTCAGCTATTGTGACTACTACCGGCCGAGGTTCTTCCTGCTGGAGAATGTCAGGAACTTTGTCTCCTTCAAAAGCTCCATGGTGCTGAAGCTCACACTCCGCTGCCTGGTCTGCATGGGCTATCAGCGCACCTTTGGTGTGCTGCAGGCTGGATAGTATGGTGTGGCACAGACTCGCAGGCGCGCCATCATCCTAGCCGCTGCCCCAGGCGAGAAGCTGCCCCTGTTCCCAGAGCCTCTCCATGTGTTTGCACCCCGCGCCTGCCAGCTGAACGTTGTGGTAGATGACAGGAAGTTTGTCAGCAACATTACCAGGCTCGGCTCATGCCCATACCGAACCATAACTGTGCGAGACACCATGTCGGACCTGCCCGAGATCCGGAATGGAGCGTCGGCCTCCGAGATCTCCTACAATGGGGAGCCGCAGTCTTGGTTCCAGAGGCAACTTCGGGGTTCGCAGTACCAGCCCATCCTCAGGGACCACATCTGCAAGGACATGAGCCCCCTGGTGGCCGCCCGCATGCGGCACATCCCGCTGGCCCCAGGCTCGGACTGGCGTGACCTACCCAACATCCAGGTGCAGCTGACCGATGGCACGCTGGCCAAGAAGCTGCGGTACACCTTCCACGACAAGAAGAACGGCTGCATCATTGTATATCTGCATCATTGCAGAGAAGAAACCGTTGTGTGTCCTTTGTATGTTAAGAAAGAAAAAAGCTTGTAATCAAACAAAGCAAATCTTTAGAGCTGTTGTTACTTTCTTCCTGGGAGAACTGTCCACGGGCTTGCTGTACAGAAATTACTTATGGAACCAGGTGAGTCATTAAGGGGTGGCTTGCCCTCCCTAGGCGACATGCACATGCCATTTTGTCCAGTGGAATTCTTTTTCTGGTTCCCATGAGAATATATAGCATTCAGAGTAAATAGTTTATATGGTTAGCTGTGGTTGTTGTGATATGAGAACTTTCCCACTGAAATAACAAATAAATCCAGTTTAAAAGCCTTGAAACTAATGGGTAGAATAGTAACAAATAAAATTATTGCTTTGACTTACTCTTCATTTTACTTAAAAACATATTAAGATACTTCTAGAATTTGTAAATAGAGGACTGACACTTGTTAATGTACATTTTTATTGACTTTGTGTGAATTTCTTAGAATAACTTTTTTAAATCCATTTTTGTTGAAGCTTTGTGCATTTCATACAAAATTTCCAATCAAGTCTAGACCCATTCCCCGTTCCTTGCCCCCCACCCCACCAGAGCTCATGCATTCTGCCAAACATGTTTTTCATCTTTTACTCAGTCTCTTAAAATTTGCAATGCAGAAGTTTACTGTTTTGAGCAGAAGTTCACTGTTTCAGTCAGTTCTTTTTGACCCAGTCTTTTTGTTATTGATGTTGTTGTTCCTTCCAATCTGCATCACTCCAAAATATGCATATGTGCATGCCACATATATCTTTTAGCATCTTAAGCTTATGATTTCTTTTTTTTTTTTTAATTAGGCTGAAAGATGTCATGTCTGAAGGCTCCTCCTTGGCAAGCCCATAACAACCATTAGTCCTGCCCTTGTGTTCCACACTGGGTTAAAGCTAACTCTCCTTTGATGTAATTAATGTTTCAGTTTTCCAGTTTTATTAAATGTTTACACAGAGAATGTAATATTCTCTGTGTAAACATTTCACAGAGAGTGAAATATGAACTCTCTCCTTTATAACATAGAGAACCGTGATAGCTTTAAAATGGTACAATAGTGTCTAATTTTAAATCTGCAATTGTTTGTAAAACTATACATAAGGAATTATGTTAATATTATAATTTTCAGTTCTCTTAGAGACAGAGGAGGGAGGGAGGGAGGGAGGGAGGGAGAGAGAGAGAGAGAGAGAGAAGGCTTAGAAACAAACCAGAGTTTCATATATACTAAGCATACCCTCTACCATTAAGGTCTACCCTCAGCCCATTTCTGATGCTGCATTTAAGGAGTTAGTGCATTAGACACAGTGTTTTCTTCCTTCTCAGCAGGCAAGTACAGCAGGAACTTTTAGGGGCATACTTCAATATCAATGCACCCTCAGAAAGACCTTTTTCTTTATGTTAAGTTAAAATTTATAATGAAAGCTGAGCATACTAAAGGAATTCCTTTCTACAATTTTATCCTTTTTTATTTTATAATTATTTATTATTTAAATATTATTTTTATTCTTTAAAGGTTTCATACATGTGTGCAATATATATTGATCATATCCATCCACTACTACCTCCCTCCAACGCTTCCTATTACCAAATCCCATACCCCCCATTGCATTTCCCTTTATAATTTTTATTTTTTCGATATTAAGAATACCCTGAACTCAATTACCACTGCACATATTAAGCTTTGAAATCTTATCCAGGATCTGACTACAGCTGTTCTTTCAAGAGGATATACCTGTAAGCAACTAGATCTTATACCATGCATTCCTCCATGTCCTTCCTGGGACAAAAAACTGATTATGCTCTTTAACACTAAGCCATCAAAATATTTTCTTCCATTTCAGGTTGACCCATTGAATTAGTACTCACTGTAAATCATGCAATTCCATGAAAATTAGCTTTAACCTGACTCAGTTGAATTCAAAAACAGACTGAGGACCCTTATGGAAAAACACAAACCTCATCTGTGACTATACAGACAGGAACAAAGAACCTAGTGTGCTGGATAGCTGTAGTGTCAACCTGACACACCTGGGTTGAGGGAGCCTCAACTGGGAATTGCCTCCATTGGAGTGGCCTGTGGTCATTCTTGGAGTATTTTCTTGATTATTGAGTTATGTAGGAGGGTCCAGTCCACTGTGGGTGGTGCCACCCTGGGCAGGTTGTTATGTACAGTATAAGAAAGCGGGCTGAAGGAGACCTTCCCGATCACAATAGCCTCAATAAAATAAAATAAAATAAAATAAAATAAAATAAAATAAAATAAAATAAAATACTTGGGAATAAGCCTAACCAAAGACACCAAAGACCTCTACAACAAAAATTTTAAAACCCTGAAGAAGGAGATTGAAAATGACATCAAAAGATGGAAATACCTCCCATGCTCATGGATTGGAAAAATTAATATAGTAAAAATGTCCATTCTACCCAAATTAATATACAGATTCAATGCCATCATAATCACAATCCCCATGAGCATTTTCACAGACTTAGGAAAAAAAATCCTTAAATTCATATGGAAAAACAAAAGACCCTGAATAGCTAAAGCAACCCTAAGTGAAAAGTGCAATACTGGACAGCTTACATTACCAGACTTCAACCTATATTGCAGGGTTATAGGGATAAAGACAGCCTGGTACCGGCCAAAAAAGAACCATTGACCAATGAAACAAGATTGAAGATCCAAACTTGAGTTCATATAACTTCAGCCACCTTATATTTGACAAAGGGGCCAAAAAAAGCTCAATGGAGGAAAGATAGCATCTTCAGCAAATGGTATTGGCAAAACTGGATCACCATTTGTAGAAGAACAAAATTAAACCCCTACCTCTCACCCTGTATGAAATAAACTCCAAGTGGATCAAAGATCTCAACCTAAAAGCTGACACCCTGAAGGTGATAGAAGAAAAAGTCGCAGCAACCTACAAGACATAGGTGCAGGAAAAGACTTTCTAAATCAAACAGCAGCTGCACAGGAAATAAGAACAACAGCTGACAAGTGGAACTTCAGAAAACTCAAAAGTTTTTGTACAACTAAGAAACAATCAAGGAGGTGAAGAGAAAACCCACAGAGTGGGAGGAAACCTTCACCACTGATATATCTGACAGAGCATTAACATCCAGAATATATAAGCCACTTAAAAAACAAAGAAGAAAACAAATGACCTACTCAAAAGATGGAGTAAAGAGCTGAACAGAGACTTCAGTAAGAAAGTAAAGATGGGTGAGAAACATCTTAAAAAGTGTTCAACATCATTAATAATTAAGGAAATGCAAATTAAAACCACACTAAGGTATCATCTCCAGTAAAACTAGCCAAGATCAAGAAAACAAAAGACACCAAATGCTGGAGAGGTTGTGGGGAAAGGGGAACACTCATCCACTGCTGGTGGGAATCTAAACTGGTACAACCACTGTGGAAAGCAGTGTGGACAACCCTATAAAAACTCAATATGAGGCTGGAGAGATGGCCTAGTGGTTAAAAGCACCGACTGCTCTTGCAGAGGACCTGGGTTTGAGTCCCAGCACCCACATGGCGGCTGAGAACCATCTTTAACTTCAGTTACAGGGGAATCCGACATCCTCTCCTGACCTCCACAGCATTGCATGACACGGGTGTGCAAACCTACATGCAGACAGTACATTCATACACATAAAAAATAAATTAAATTAAAAATAAAACTCAATATGAGCCTACCACCTGACCCAGCCATACCACTCCTAGGTATATACCCACAAGACACATCCTACCACAAAGATACATGCACAACTATGTTTATTGCAGCTCTCTTCACAATAGCAAAGAGCTGGAACCAACCCAAATGCCCCTCAACTGGATAACAAAAAAAGTGGTACATCTACACAATGGAGTTCTATGCAGCAGTAAAGAAAGATGACATCATGAGCTTTGCTGGCAAATGGATAGAACTCGAAGCAATTATGCTAAGTGAAGTGACACAGTCCCAGAAAAAAAAAAAAGGCGAATGGTTTCCCTCATTTGTCGATGCTAACACCAAATTCCCAGTTGACAGGCAAACTGAGCAACTTTATTATTATATTTCATTGTATCTGAAAGCAACTTTGCCATTCCAATGTGAATCTCTAAATGGGCTTTAGAATTGTTCTACCACTTATATTCACACATTGTAATTACCATATATGGATAGAAGATATAAAAAAAAGAATGTAAAGTTACATATCTTTTTATTTTATTTTATTTTATTTTTCATTTTTTAAAATAATAGGTCATAAGTAATGAATACAGGCATCCTTCATGTAAAACCAATTTGCAAGTAGCTATGCCCAAACTTTTACAACCTGAGGCCCCCATTGTCCAGCTGGGGGAGCTTATGTGTACTATCATGTTGATCAAATAAGAGTCCAGTCTATGTTTCTGTAGTTTTGTAGTTCACCCCAATCACAGTCCTTACATTCTACCATGCCCCCTTTTCCACAGATTGTTCCCTAGGCTTTAGAAAAGGGACACAAGTGGGCGAGAAGCCGAACAGTCTACTTTCATTGGAGATGTCGTTTTGGACTCTGATTGGTTCAGGCTGTTTCCTTTCATGGGTTGGCAGTTTATCCCAGAATAACCTTTTACTCCTACTGATGAAGCACAAGCAGTTAGATATACAGGCATTTAAGCAGTACTAATTATTATGGTAGGTCACGTTGGTATAGATACAGATGTATCGGATGGTATGCTAATCCGTGGCCTATAGCTTTTCTGTAAAAGCTGACAAGGTCTTACTGTGGCTTATAACATCTCCTAACCACTAGAGGACTTAAGCTTGTGGCATCAGCCCTGAAGGATAGCTCAGCCATTAAAGGCTGAGGCTAAGAACCGCAAAAAAAAGTTACACATCTTTATACCTGCATGCAACTTTACTGTTAAAATGTGAATCTCTAAATGTGTTTAGGAATCAACCTATAGTTTATTTTCTTTTTTTTTATTGATGCTTTGTGTATTTCATACATCATTTTCCAATTCAGTTCAGGCATATATCCCCTTCCCTTCCCCCCACCCCAACCCTACCCATCCCAGATCATGCATTCTGCCGTAACTTTTCTGCATCTTTCTGGTTTTGTTTTGTTTTGTTTTCACTTTTTTTTTTTAACAATAAGTGATAATTTGTGAGTACAAGCATCCTTCATGTAAAACCAATTTGCGAGCAGTTGTGCCCAAACCCACACAGCTCATGGGTCCCACCATCCAGTTTATTTTCATAATTTGTAATTTTGACTTATGTGTGGAGTGTATATATGCATATTTTGGAATAATATAAAATAAAAAATAATTAACAAAAATAAAAATAAAAAAATAAAAAAAGAAAGGAGGCTGGGCATGGGCCAGGGGAGCCAGCAGCCATCCTTTCCCCACACACATACACCCAGCTGCCTCTCCATCCATCCTCAGATAAACAGAGGACAGATCTAATTAAGGGATTGTTAGTCGATTTACTAGGTTGTTCATATAGAGCAATGGGGGCGGGGAATTTCACTCACAAGACCCCTTGAGTGTTCCTGTTATGTCCATCTCTGCCTGGTTCCATCTGGGACACTAAAGCTATCCAGCATAGTCCCCAAATGCCCTTCAGTGTGGGTCTATCCTCTGGAGCCTAGTCAACCTTCCAAGAGACTGACCCTTAAACAAAAAAGAATCTTCAACTCTCGGCAGCCATCTGTTGCCAAGAGTTCATCAGGTAAGATTTAGGTTTCTTATGCACCTCCACACAGGTGTGCAGGCATTTTTGTGCTGGCTGAGCTTATATGGGTCTTGTGCACACTGTCACCATTGTTATGAATTTATATGAGTAACTGACAAGCTGTCTGGAAATCTGTTTCCTTCTATTCATCCATCACTTCTGGCTCTTTCTGACCCTTTTCCACATTGATCCCTGAGTCTTGGCAGGAATGTTTGAGGTAGGTACACTATTCATGGATAAGCACTCTGAAGTTTCTACTTCACTACACGTAGGTCAGTGCTGTCTCTATGTTAATCGCCATCTGCTGCATAAGAAAGCTTCTCCAGTGAGAGTCCAGAGATGCATTAATCTATGGGTATAAAATAAGTCATTAGAAGTCAGTTTAATACTATATATATTTAGCAAAATAGTACTATTAGGCTACTCCCTAAGGCCTATGAATGTCTGGACACAGTTTCCTAGGCCTGTTATCAGTATCAGGTATGGGTTTTATCTTGTGACACACACACTTTACATAAAATTCAAAAGTGATTGATTACTCCCATAATATTTAAGCCAGTATTGCATCAGTGGGCATATCCTGCCAGGCCAGTTGTTGAAATTCACAGGTTTCACAGCTGGGTAAGGTTTATGATGAGCAATTTTCTCTTAAAGTAGCATGCATAGCACCTTCCAGCACTGAAGTTTTGAAGTCAGTACCAGTTTGATATCTTTTTTATCTACACTTCACATGTACTGCATCTTAAGATATGGGTTCTTCATATCAGTTTCTGGGGGATAACCAAGAACAAGAGCCATGGCCATACTGCTTGAGGGTCTATGAGATCACCTGATCAACAGTTTCAAAAGGAGAAGTCAATTCCTGGTATTTGGGCTAGCTAATGGTGTCTAGTAGGGTCCCTGTTATAAGGTAACTCCTTTTAATCTCTTTTTATTATGAATACATACTTTAAGAAGTTCTTTAGTGACTGGTTTCCATATGGCATTTTCTAAAGGCCTTTAGTGATACTTCTCCCTCTTTGTACTCCCTCCTCTGCCCCACCTTCCCAATCCCCACTCCATTTAACCCTTCCTGCTTTATTATTCCCCTCTCCTCCTTTATAGCTATTGTCAATATTCCTTCCTGGAGAACTGTGGGTGTGTGTAGCACCCCTCCTCCAAATACCAAAACCTTCATACAAAATAGTGAGTGTGGGAGAGACCTGTTCCCTAGCATTTTCTGCTTATAAGCCCTTACTCTCCCCTTTTTTCATGTTTAAATGGATATTTATTAAGGTCCCACTACATACCTGGCCAAGGATACAATGGTAAGCAAAAACAGATAAGACCTCTGCTCTTGCAGAGATCTAACAGTCTAATAAGATATTTAGATATTAATTAATCACAATAATTATTCTAAATCAAGCATTCTACAAAAGAGACCAAGGTGTCCCCATTATCCATACACTCCTTCTGTAATAACAAACCTCCAGGATGGAGGATATGTGTGCAACTTTTAGAGTAATATGGGATTAAAATGGAAAGATGCGAATCAAGAAATATGATATGGATATAACATACAGTTTGTTTCCAAAGCCCTCCCCTTTTTTACAGCAAAGGTGAGCTGGCTGGTTGGAAGGGGTTGCTGGATTCCTGGATTCTCCTTTTCCTTCAGAAGAACCATAGTCAAGTTAACAATCTTGAGGAGGTTGGTTCTCTTATGCATGAGAAAGCATTCGAAGTATTAGAGAACATTTGAGGTCCAAAGTACATCCTTTTCTCTGAGGAATACCTACCTTACAACAGCACTGCATTCTATGACACTCCCCAGGAAGTGTCCCCCTCCCCATGACTATTTTATTAGTTTACTGATGTTCCTGTATTTTCCAACTTAAGTATGCATATCTAAGACTTCAAAGCTAGAACATATGCCATTTGTCTTTCTGGTTTTGGGTTACATCATTCAAGATGATTGTTTCCAGTTCCATCCATTTACCTGTGAATTCCATAATTTTGTTTTTTTTAACAGTTGAATAATATTCAATTGTGTAAATATACCATACTTTCATTTCTATTCCTCAATTGATGCACTCAAATTTATTTCCATTTCTTAGCTATTGTGAAAATGGCATCAATGAACATGGGTGAATATGTATTTCTGTAGTAGGGTATAGAGTCTTTCGTGTATATCCCCAAGATTAGTATGACTGGATCATATGGTAGATCTATTTCTAGATTTTTGAGGAATCCCACATCGGATTTCCATAGTGGCTGCATGAGTTTGCACCCCTACCAGTAAGAGCTCCCCTTTCCCCACATTATTGATAACATTTGTCATTAATTTTTGGATGTTTTCCATTCTGAGTGTGATAAGATTAAATCTCAAAGTGGTTTTTAATTTACAGTTCCCTGATGACTAAATATCTTGAACATTTTTAAGGCATTTCTTAGCAATTTGTGTTTCATTTTTGGGGAACTCTATTTTGTTTCTTGCCTCAATTTAACTTGGATTGGTTATTTATGTTTAGGATTTTTTTTAGTTCTTTATATATAGTAGATACTAACACTCTGTCAGAAGTATAGCTGCTAAAGATTTTGTCTCATTCCTCCTTCTACTAAGTGGGTCTTGGCGTTCAAATTCAGGTTGTCAGATTTGGTAGCAATTGTCTCTATCCATGAAATGACTCCAATAGCCTGAGTTTTTCTTTGTACACATGAGAGGAAGGGATCTAGCTTCATTCCTACACTTGTAGATATCCAGGGTTGTATAACATTAAAACCTTGGTAGAAAAGGCTCTCTATTCTCTACTGTATATTTAAAATCTGTCAATAATCAAGGGAGTGCAGCTGAATACATTTATATCTGGGTCATTTATTCTGTTCTATTGATCTCTGTGTCTATTTAGTGCAATAACCATGGTGATTCATTGCTGGGACTCTAGAGCATAACTTGAAATTACATATAGATGGATTATGCAGTAGAGGTTGCATGTATGCAGTGTAGTCTGTGAGGCCTATCTGTCTGGACACTATATTTGTTTTTCCTAAGACTCAGCTATCTAACTTGTTATTTGAGAAGATTTTATACTGGCAACATTATAGATTTACTATGAAAATTACATGGAGATGGCAAAGATAGTTGAAGCTAACTCTATGGTTTCAAATGCAGGTCTCTTTTTATTGACCATCATGATATTGTTGGTAATCAAACATGTATCCTTGTGCAATTGAATTATGTGTAAAGTAAAAATAACAAGACCACTAAATTAAGCTATAGTAATAAATAAATGAATATATGTAAATGAATTATAATTTGGCTTAACACACAGCAAATAGAAATGATTTTCTACATGAAAAATAAATTCTTGAATTCTGTAGCAGTAACACAATAGCAATACATATTAATATAAATTTTACTGTCTATAAAACATACCAAACAAATGTTTACAAATATGAAACAGAAACATAGAAATAAAATCTAATATTAAGCAAACATTTAGAAGGTTGGGAAATATACTAAATATGGCATGGGTAAATGAAATCTTTATAAATGTTTTGAGTTCAAGGAATAGTTTCTATGAATGTATTCTGATGGCTACCTTGTTCAGGCCTCGTTTACATCTCTGTTCCTCAGGCTGCAGATGAGCAGGTTCAACATGGGGACCACCACTGTGTACAACACAGACACACTCTTTTTCTGACTAGTGGCATTATGAAAGTGAAAGTCATTGTTCCATAGTAGAGAGTGACCACAGTGAGGTAGGAGGTACAAGTGGAAAAGGGCTTGTGACAGTGCTCAGTGGAGTGCATCTTCAGGATGGTGATGACAGTGTAGACATATGATACACATATGACAAAAACTGTTCTCAATGATGGATCCAGAAAAGATAGTAGGGATAAGAGCATTAATGGAGATATCTGAGCAAGAAAGTTCAACAAAGGATAAAAGTCACAGAAAAAGTGATCTACCTGATTTAGTCGAGAGAAAGATAGATTTAACAAACAACCGGCAAGTGTTGAAATGTTCACACAGGCACCCACATAGGAAACCCTAACTAAGAGCATGCATACATAGGTGTGTACAACAAGGGTGAGCAGATGGCCATATGGTGATCATAGGCCATGGCAGCCAGCAGAAAGCATTCAGCTGTCCCAAACATTAATGCAATGCAGAATTGAACTTCACACCCTGAAACAGGGAGAGAAATTTTATGTGCGAGAAATCCTGTAAGCATTATAGGTGTGATTGGAAAAGAATACCCAATGTCCACAAAAGCTAGGTGGCTAAGGAACAGGTACACGGGGGTGTGGAACTGGGGACAGCTTATTAAAGTGATGATCCTGATGTTGCCTACTAATGTATAATGCATATACTCCTAGAAATATCACAAAGAAGATAACACTCTTCCCAACTGGTAAGTACTAGTTTTACAGGATTTGATTTTGGTCTCTTCTTCTTTATACAAAATATGGATCATTAAAAGTCACTCTTGGCCATTACAGTTACATATTTTTCTTCATATCATATAACATTTATACGAAGCGTCATTCAAATCTTGTTTTCTATGACCTCCTTCTGAAGGGCCAGGCCTGTAACATAGTCTTTCAAATTATTATCTTTTGCCACACCAACTCCAGCGTCGTCTGTGTGAGCAATGATGAAAGTCATAATAACAGATGGGAGATATGTGTCTTTCGAGGCTAAGCTCCCTGGTGGTCCCTGGCAGAATGCTTGGCCTTAGCTTCCGAGATCACGATGCACTACAAAGATGTTATGCTTCTTGAGTATTGGACTTTGCACACTGTCTTTTGATTCTTTTCCTGAGTTCAGCACAACCTCAGTCCCAGACAAGGGACAGTTAAATGTGTCTGGAAATAAATCAGGTGAACAGAAGCTTCATGAACCTATCATACAGAGAAACAGTATCTAAAGGCTCCTTTGTCCTAGAAGTCCCCACAAAGATATTACGGATGAAAAACATTACAGTGAGTGATATCATAGGTCAGTTACAAATAATAAAAGTGTTTTTCCAGATTTAATAAGAATAAAGGCTCAGTCCCTTAAGCAAGAAGCTACATCTAATAGAATTAGTAAAATAGAAGTCTTAGTTACAGTTGTGCATGTTAAAATGTAATACTTAGTTAGAGACTCACGGCGGGCTTCTCCTTTAAGAAAAACAGAACTAATTAAGAGGCTTTCCCAGGCCATGGCTTGAATTACAGCCTAGAGATAACAAGCGGCCTTGGAAAATTCAGCTCCAGGAAGGATGAGAAAAACCAAATTGGAACTTCAAAGAGAAACAAAGTCTCACATCTCATAAGACAAACTGTTCAGGGTTTGTGGTTTTATGACTGCTGTTTTGTTGCTTATCTCCCCTGCCAAGATGGCGTGAGCAGTATACCATGTGTAAGCGCTTCTGATTGATGTGTAAATTTAATTGGCTTGCTGTCCTTGAAAACCCAGGTGTGAGTTCCTTTAGCAATTAGCCTTTTGTTCCTGAGAGAAGTGCTAATCCTTATCCCCTTTCCCTGCTTTTGTGATATAAAAACTTTGGCTAGCTCTCAGTAAAGTGCAGCAGATTCAAAGCCGTTTCTGGTGGCGTTTCTGACTGACATTGCTGAATCCATGCCCTCCTATCCAAGACCTTGATTCCCGCAGGCAGAGGGAACCCTCCGGCTGGGACAGTCTGCGGCAATCTTTCTCTGTGATTTTTGGGTTTCCCACAGACAACTCTTGTGGGAAGATCCAGTTTGAAGTAGGGGTTAGTTCTTAGCTAGCATCCCTCAGGGCACAATGTGGAAGTCATGGGATTCCTCTGACCACGCCCCAAGATGGAGCAACTCATGGCCTAGGCATATGATGCAGGGCAGCAGCATACAGAGATGTGAGACTGAGGTCTGCGATAGCTCTGGGAGATGGCATCATTTTGCTTATAAAAGTGACTTGCAGGGCTGGAGAGATGCCTAGCAGTTAAGAGCGCCGACTACTCTTACAGAGGACCCGGGTTCAATCCCCAGCACCCACATGGCGGCTGAGAACCATCTGTAACTCTAATTCCAGGAGAACTCCAGTTTCAGGGGAATCCGACGCCCTCTTCTGACCTCCGCGGCATTGCAGGACACGGGTGCACAAACCGACATTCAGACAGGACGTTCATACACATAAATAATAAATAAAATAAAAAAAATATATATGTTAAAAAAAGTGACTTGCAGCATGCAGTAAGTTGAATTATCCATTACCATCGTCACAGAATTCCCCGGTCCATTATTTCACGTGTATATAGGCTGAAGCAGGCCTTGATTTCAGGTGTTGGGGGCTAGTGGGGTGGGTGTATGTTAGTGCGGAGTTGGACCGAGACTAATCAGTCACCAACCTGTGGAGTGGACTGTGAATGGGTGTAGGCTGAAGGTAGGCCATCAGCCATCAGTCTGAAATTCCTGTGCAGAGACCAGCAGTCTTTGGGCAGGTGGGAAAGCATGGCCAGGTGGGAAGTGCTCCACTTCCCAGGCTAAGGACCTGGGTTGGAAGTACCTATCAGGTCAGGTTATGAAAGTAAACAACTGACCTCTGCACTGAGGGGTCAGTTCCCCCGCAGTGACCTCAGGCAGCAACTGCTCCCCTTCCCTTAGCAGGACTTCCCTGGATCTGCTTGTACCAAGATAAGCTTCCTCCAACCTCTCAACTTTTCTTCACCATATCAAACATACATTTTCTTCAGTTGTTCCATCCATAGTTTATGCATCTCATTAATTCACAATCTTGTGTCTGCAGCTTGGATCCCTTCCTGGCTTTCTTCTCATTTTACCACATTTAATCAAAACCCATTCATTCTGCCTGTAATTTCTTTGAACGTTTATCTATTCATATATTTTCCATTCCCTGGGTCCTCATTTTTTTCAAGGTCCCAGTCATCTTTCCTATTTTATTTATTTATTTACTTTATGTCTTTCACTAAACTCTTCTTAATGTTTAAAATAGTATGCCATATTGACCCTTCTAATGAAATACAGAGGATATCAAACTTCAATTCTTTCAATGATTTCTTGGTACTTTATGATAAAATTTAATATCATAGTCACAATAGACCATTTTTTCTGATATATTCCTGCAAATTACTTCATTTATGTTTCCATCCACCACTCACACTGACCCAGCTGTCCAGAATTGTCCTTTGTGACTTCGTTTTATCTTCCAAGCTTAATATAGCTACAAAACATTCTCTGAATTCTAAGGGTGGATATGATAAACTTTGTGTTGTATATATCTCCTTTCACAGGTGACTGAATTGCCTCTGTGGATGCTGGGTTATGATTGATTGCCTGTTTACCTTTAATTCTCCTCAATCACTGCATATTCTCATAAATAACTATTTTATCACTGTATTAAAAATTCCCAGTGCCTGGGTATAA
Source organism: Rhizomys pruinosus (assembly GCA_009823505.1). Lineage (NCBI taxonomy): Eukaryota > Metazoa > Chordata > Mammalia > Rodentia > Spalacidae > Rhizomys > Rhizomys pruinosus. The sequence goes on from VZQC01007452.1 coordinate 1,784,034, forward strand.
AATGGGATGAAAATATTTGTTGAATCTATAATGATTACCTTCTGGTAATCTGCCCAAGGATGGGCAGTATCCTATCCAGAAAACCTGGCTTCAGAGAAAAGTACTAAGACTTCAAGGAAATTATTACAAGAGTTTCATGTTATAGCATCGTTTGTTTCAGTATAAAAATTACTTAGCAATAATGAGGAAAAACACTTGAAAATTTAAAGAAAATGTTCTTTAAAAAAATGTAGCTGCTATCACACATATCAAGATCTTTGTTACATTTATTTCTATGTATTTTCCCTCTAAATTTTAATGTTCCTTTAACGAAATTATGTGTGCACACACAAACAAAACTTATTCTACAACATAGTATTGGTTTACATTCCATGTCTTCACAAATGTAATGTTTAAGATCTTATGATAATGGACTAAGCATTATAGACCTTAGTCTCTATTGCATTATTTCTTTTGAACATTCACTTTCTACCACTCTGAACTATCAGAACTAGTACTCTGAAAAATTAGATGAGTAAACATGGAAATTGCATGAGAAAGTATGACAAACTTGAATAACATTCTCATGCTTTATTATTTTTCTAAAAGCAATAATTCAAAAATTGTTCTGTGCTTTATGGTAAGTTTAACACTGTTTCATAATAAAAATACTAAACCAATGTCAGGTGTGGTGGTGCATGCCTTTAACCCCAGTACTCAGGAGGCAGAGGCAGGCAGATTTCTGTGATTTCAAGGTCACCGTGGTCTACATAGTGAGTTCTAGGACAGCTGGGGCTACAGGGAGATAATGTCTCAAAAAAGACCAAAAACAAAACAAACAAAAACTAAAGTAATAAGATCACTGGTTGCTCTCCTATAGGGTTCAGGTTCAATTTCCAGCACCATATGACAGCTAATCACAAAATAAAATAATATAAAATATAAAATAAAATAATATACCAAGTAGTCCCTTGTTGCTTCTTGATGGATTGTGATCTTGGTTGTGTTTTGATTGAAGATGTTAGTATTTTTCATTTTCCTGTATATGATTTTTTACTCATAGAAATACAATTTTCTAATTACAACATTATCACGGTTATTAAGGATTTAAACATTTACCTAAAACAATAATATCAGTATTGAATGTTTTCCAAAGGCGTCATGTCCTTTAATGCTTTCAAAGTTCTTCCTTCACATTAAATAAGAATCTAGTTTCTCTGATAGTGGAACGAAGCTAATATCTGGATGAATAGTGAAATCCAATTACTCAGTAGCTGAGCACCTGTGGCCCTTCAAGAATGTCTTCTGACTCTTCTTTGATGGATCTTCATTAAATGTGTTTATATTACTCTAGTAACAGATGACTTACCACTTAGATTTTAACTGTTAATCTGTTTTAAATATTTAAAATTTTCAGTATGAGTACAGTTCAATGCTACAAACCATCTACTCTCCATACAGAATCTTTGAGGTATAGGCATAGAGTTTGCATTCTTCTATTGTATCCCCTTTTCTAAACCTAAGCATTCATAGTTTCTTTGTCCATTCCACCTGTGAAATCCTTTTTAGGTCCTTTAAAACCCTCTGTTTTCAAACAGTAAAGACTCAGGTCTGAAGAATGAGGCCAACACCCACTCGCCTTCCTGCTCTTTGCCTTCAGACTCCAGCAGAGTTCAGACTTCTGACATTGCCCTGATTCTGGTATTGTACAAGCTGGACTGTGCTGACTCCAGAATGATGTGTACTGTGGTCAGAGAAGAGAGATCCTGGTCTAGGGGTGTTAACTTGCACATGACACTTGTCTCTTTGACTCTTGCTGTCAGTACCGTGGGATCATTATACTCAGAGTATAGTTTTGTTGTGATATAAAGGAAGTGGTATCACTAAAATGACATAGATATTCATTCATACATTAGGAGTTAGTAACCATAATAAAATAAAATTTTAACATGGGGGTCTTTTTAATTGTTCAATATTTCAATGAGTATAATTTTATTTAGAACATATGAGCAGATTTTACCATAACTCCAAAGCAACATGGGAGGTATAAGATTCATGCCTTTTCAGTTGTGAACTCCATTGTTCAAATGTGTAATAGATAGAATCAATTTTCCCTACTCTTCCTGTCCATTGGAAACTTAAATTCAAGAGCTTTCTACTGGATTTCATGCTGCCATAGAACATCTACATTGCCCAGGGTGCCCTGGGAAGATAGATCTAGTGTCTTGCCATACTGCCTCTCTTGCTGAGATCTTGGTTTCCTCGGAAGTCAAGAGTTAATATTAGTAGAGGTACTGCATTTCAGCTTCCTTTTTCATTAAAGAAAAAGCAATCTTAACCAAATCCAGGAATCTTGCACCTACCCTCTATAAGTATTTGACACTGTATTCCAAAGAATGCTCTATGAAACAGATGTGTTTCATGTGCTGTTGCAAGAGGATTGTAGATGAATCCAGTATGAACCACTGAATCTAATTGCTGTCAAGGAGCAAAGTCACAGACATGCAGAATAGATAAGGATGAGTGACTGTGTAAATGTTCAGAGACAGAAGACTCTAATCAGATGGAAAACCCTTGGGATTATATTGTTACTTGTCCCTTTGAGGAAATGTCCTAGATAGAGTTTGTTATACAAAAATGACTTTTGGTACCAGTTTTTTTTTTTTATCAAATCCTGGTTGTCCCTTCCCAAGAGACAGTACATGCAATGGGAATCCTTTGAAATTATGTTTCAATTGTTTACCAAATATTAATGAGGTGTTCTTGGTTTCCCAGAAGAATATATAACATTCATGTTAAAAATTAATCTGGTTAATTGTGGTTATTGTAATAATAGGATATTTTCCAAATGAGGTAACATTGAATTAAATCAAGAAGTGAGAAATTGAAGGGTAGAATAGCAAAAAATAAAATTATTGACTTATTGTCCATTTTACTTAAGAAATATTAATATGATTCTAAAATTTTTAAATATGTGATTAACATTTTCTAGGTATCTTTGGCTCTTCCTTGCTGTATGTAATAGGACAAATTAAGAATCTCATCAGAGACATCTGAACAACCACACTCAATTGAAGCACCAGGCAATAAGCCAAGCACATTAAGTAACTAACTGATTTTACCTTAATACTATATATTCCTTTCCCCGTATTAAGAGTTAATATTGTTCCACCATTTTTACAACTCTTGAAAAGTTCTGGGGCTGGAGAGATGGCCTCGCGGTTAAAAGCACTGACTGATTGCTCTTGCAGAGGACTCGGGTTCGATCCCCAGCACCCACATGGTGGCTGAGAACTGTCTTTAACTCCAGTTCCAGGGGAATCTGACACCCTTTTCTGACCTCCTCGGCATTGCACGACATAGGTGCACAAACCTACATGCAGACAGTACATTCCTACACATATGAAAATAAATAATTTTTTAAAAAAATTAAAAAAAAGAAAAGTTCTATGAGGCAGAATATCTGTAAAGCAATTTATTTTGTGGTATACAACTTTCATTATCTATTTTCCTGGCTGTTCAGAGCCAAACATTTTACTTCCAACACCATACATTACTTCACGTACTTCCTTGGATTATTTGTCCACATAATTGATTATGCTCTTCAATGCAAAACTATCAAAATACTTTTCTTCCAAACAGCCTCCAAAGAACTGAGTGTTGGAAATCAAGATGGCATATCTTAAGTCAAGTAGAACCTGTAACTTTAATGATCAGGCTGTTACTTTTCACTGGTGGGAGAGATACTGAAAACAGGTCTGGCTAAAGTTTATAGAGTTCCTCGTTCTGAGGTAAACTGCTTATGGCCCTCAACCCTCACAAAGAAAAGCCATGCATCCTGCTTATCAGCTTGTACCTTGAACCCTGCACAGAGACTAGAATGTGGTACTGCACATTGTTAGGACCAGGTCAGAAAGAAGTTAATCAAAAGGAAAGGGTTAACCATGCAGGAACAGCTCTCTAGTTGAAGCAGGTCTGGTTCCCATAGTTACTCCCTCCCACCTTGAGTTATTAGTTCCCAGAGCTACCTGAGGTCAGGATGAACTTTCCCAGCCCAGTAGGAGTGCTTCTCACCCCCTAAGGAGCCCATTACTCTCCAAGGGACTTCACGCTGCTAAACACAACCATTGTTTCAAACAAAGGGGTACAGAAAAGGTGGACTGATCCAATGAAAGACTGCCTGGTCTGCAACCACCAAGACCCCACCAATCAGAGAAAGGGTCACTGTAACCGCAGTGGAAATCCCCTAACTGGGAATAAAAGTGGGAGAGGATTGGACCTTGGGGCCACTGCCCTCCAGTCCCATGGGAGTGTGCGTGCTCGGCCTGATGCGTCGATCTGTCTCTGTCACTGTCTCTGTGTTGTATTCTGTACTTTTCCCTTGATGTAATGTTCTTTTATTAAAGCTTTTCCTCCACAGTTTTTGGCCTCTTGAGAGATTCTTTGGTAGAGTGGCATTTCTAACTCAACACACATAGCCTCTAGCAAGAAGTTACACACACAGCAAAAAACTCTGACTTTATAACCAACTTGGGTCCTGGTGTCTTTACTCTGCACTGCCAAAATTATGGTCCCACTGGTGTAAATCTGACAGTGGAAGGACCTCCCCCCTGCTGGGAATAGTACAGTTACCCAGAGTACTCAGGACCTTATGATTGAAAAGAAAAAGAAGTGGCTTTATCCTCTGAGCTAGTTCCCCAGGCCCTAGTTTGTGCCTTTTAACTGGAAAACTAAGATAGTCTACAATAGTTAGGATTGAAAAATATATAGTTCGATGTTTTTCTTTTCTTTTCTTTTTTCTTTTTTCTTTTTTTTTTTTTTTTTTTTTTTTTTTTGTCCTTTTAAGACGGTTTCCCTTTAGTCCCAGCTGGCCTGGAGCTTGCTATATAGATCAGGCTGGCCTTGAACTCACAGAGATCCACTTGCTTCTGCCTCCCGAATGATGGGATTAAAGGTATGTGCCACCACGCCCAGCCATAGTCCTATGTTTTTCATGCTAGATTTGCTAGTTCAGTGAGCTCATATTTGATTCTTTACTACTTAATATGTATTTATCTAGTCTTTTTTAAATTCTTGTACTATGCAAATTTTTCTTATTTGTCTGTATATATTGATTGAATTGTTCAATTTGTTGATAGTTTTTATTTCTTTTTTTAATAGTTTTTATTTCTTAATATGTTCCAGATATCTACCCTGTGTCAATTGAGTGATAAGCAAAGATTTTTCTCACATTTTCTTTTTGTTTCTCTTGCTATGAATAGGACTTTGAATTTAATGTCATCCCAGTTGTCAATTCCTGGCACTGTTTTCTAAACCATTAGGGCCCATCACAAGAAGGCCTTCCCTAAGCCTATATCAAGAAATTTATTACCTTCATTTTTATCTAACAATTTCTGAATTTCAGGTCTTAGATTGGGATCCATTTGATTCATTTATTTTTAAATTTTTATTACATTTATTTAATGAGTATTGTGTGTGTGCACATGTGTCAGAGTCTACATGTGGAGGTAAGAGGGCAATTGTGTAAGCCAGTTGTCTCCTTCCACCATGTGGGTGCTAGAGTTCAAATTCAGGTTGTCAGGCTTGGTGGCAATTGCCTCCACCCACTGAACCATTTCACTGGCCTGAGATTCTTTTTTTCAGGGTGAGACACAAGGATCTAATCTCATTCTTCCACATTGGATATGCAGGGTGTTGTAATGTTGAAACCTTAGTGAAAAGCCTATCTTTTTTCTAATGTATGTTTTTAGAACCTCTGGCAAAAGTCAAGTGGCAATACATGCATGCGTTTATAGCTGGGTTATATATTCTACCTATTGATGTCTGTGTCTATATTGTGCCAGTACCACGGTGGTTTTGCTACTAGGCCTTTATTTTTTTTTTATTAATTTTATTTACTTATGTATGTGTATTAATGTACTGTCTGCATGCAGGTTTGTGCACCAGTGTCGTGCAATGCCTCAGAGGTCAGAAGAGGGTGTCGGATTCCCCTGGAACTGGAGTTCTCCTGGAATTGGAGTTTCAGATGGTTCTTGGCCATCATGTGGGTGCTGGGGATCGAACCCGGATCCTCTGAAAGAGCGGTCGGCACTCTTAACCACTAAGCCATCTCTCCAGCCCGGACTGTGGGGCTTTTAAGGTTGTACTGTCTTAGGTTGTGATTAATGTTAACATCATACTTTGGGGATAAGAACTGGAAAGGTGGTGGTTTAATAGTGATGTGTTTTGTGACAATAGTGTGTGTCAAGTTGACAAGGGGTCAATTATGCTGGATAGCGTTATTGTCAGCTTGACACACCTGGGTTGAGGGAGCCTCAATTGGGGAATTGGCTCCATTGGATTGGCCTGTGGCCACATCTGTGGAGTATTGTCTTGATGGTCGAGCAGTGTGGGAGGGCCTAGCCCACAATGACTAGTGCCACCCTGGGCAGGTTGTGTACTGTATAAGAAGG
>VZQC01007452.1:1791118-1807225 GCA_009823505.1 Rhizomys pruinosus
CAGGCGGGGGGGGGACATTGAATGCGCAGCGGAACTCCTCAGAAGAGGGTGTCGGATCCCCTGGAAGACTTGAAGTTCTCCTGGAATTGGAGTTACACGTTTTTTTTGTATGTATTATAGCTGCCATTGGGTGCTGGGATCAAAACCCAGGTCTCTCTGGGTAGAGGCGGTGGGTGCCACTTAACACTATAGGCCATCTCTCAGCCCGTGAAAAAGGGGGGATGAATGGGATGGAGCGACGAGGCCGGGAAGCTAGAGAAAGCGGGGAAAGGGACAGAGGGGGAGAAACGGGGTGTCAGCCTGGGGGGGGGGGAGGAATCGGGGGTGCAAAAAGCGCGTGGTGGCGGGGAGGGAAGGCAAAGGTGACCTGGTAGGGATAGATTTTTCTGTTCCATAAATAATTGTCATAGAGGAAAATAAAGACTTAGGCAGCAACTGGGATATTTTGATAAAGAGTCTGGCAGCAGTTTGCCCACAGCCCAAATGCTTGCCTGATGCTAAGTTGAAAAGCAATGGACTAATGTCTTTGGTGGAGGATATTTCAAGACAGCCTAATGTAGAAATGGTGGCATGACTAATAATGGTGAATATTGTACAGATCTACAGTGAAGAAGAGCAGATGGGGCAGAAAGAAATGCAGAATGTACAGTTTGGATCTGAAACGTGCACTAGGAAGATTAAAGGTGGGGCCAAGTCATGTGAAGGAGAGGTTCCTTTTGATAAGGAGACTAAAGTGATTAAGGAGAGGCCTAGCTATTTACAACTAAACAATGGAAAAAGTGAGATTAAAGTGATTAAGGAGAGGCCTCGAGATTTACAAGTAAACAACAGCAACAGTACCTTCAGGGCAAGACCACGCACAGCTAAGCCTCCAATTTTTGAAAGGAAAATACTGAAAGCGTTTTCTACTCCAATAAGTCCAGGGCAGAGAAAAGTTGCAAATGTAGTTGAAATAGCCCAGGGTCCATCCCAAACTTGCAGCCAAACTCAGCAGTTTCATTCACGTGGTGCAGGCTTTAGAGGCATGAAGTTTGCAAGAGTGAAGGGGTCATCAGTTCTTCCTCCACGATTTCAGAGAGCCACAGAGGCCAGGCAGAATGCAGCAGGGGCATCCCTGAATAAGGAAGGCCCTGATAGGCCATTGCATGAAGCTGTGAGTGTGAAGTCTGGTTGGCAGCGGAGACCCCAAGAAGATATTCGAGATGCCAGACCTGTGAGATATTTGCCAAGGAGAGCTGCATACAGGGAGTGGCACCAGCCTAAGAAAGTGATGTGTGTTGCAAGCAAAGCTGGAAGAGCTGAGCCATCTAAGCCCTTTGGAAGTTGAGGCCCAGAAGTTGCACCTGGAGCTACTGGACTTTGTGTTTTCCCTGCTGGTTTTCGGTCTTGTTTTGGTCCAGTATTTCCTCACTATGCCTCTGTTCTTCCCTTCAGGAATGGGAATGTGTATTCAGTTCCACTGTATGTTGGGAGTATGTAATTTGCCTTTTGATTTTACAGGAGTTTACAGTTAAGAGATTGGCCTGTGTCTCAGAAGAGATTTTGGACTATAGACTTTTGAATAGAATTGAGACTTGTAAAGACAATGGGGACTTTTAAGGTTAGACTAAATGCATTTTGCATTTTATATGGTCAGGAGCCTATTTGGGCCAGGTTGTGGAATGTGGTGCTTTGAATGAGAGTATCCTCCCATAGGTTTTAAGTATTCAGACATTTTTGTCTCCAGTTGGTAGCACTGTTCTTGGAGGTCTTAGAAGGTGTGGCTGTGCTGGAGGAAGTATGTCATTGGGGGCTGACTTAGTGAGTTTAACAAGCCTCGTGGTCTCCAGACTCTTTCTCTGTCTCTCTCTCTCTCTCTCTCTCTCTCTCTCTCTCTCTCTCTCTCTCTCTCCTTCCTGTGCTCATTGTGAAATGTGACCTTTGGCTTGCTGCTCCAGCCCCATGCTTCCCGCCACAATGGACTCTAATTCCCTGGAACCATCAGTCATAAGGTCAAATAAACTCTTCCTTTTATAGAAGTTCCCTTGGTCATGGTGGTTTTATCACAGGAACAGAAAAGTGACTAATACACGTGGGTTCATTCCATTATCTACTTACTGTCTTTGCCAATTTCCTGTCAGTTTATGTGAAATTTTATAGTAAAAATCTTTCACTTTGGGGGCTGGAGAGATGGCTTAGTGGTTAAGAGTGCCGACTGCTCTTGCAGAGGACCCAAGTTCAATTCCTAGCACCCACGTGGTGGCTAAGAACTGTCTTTAATACCAGTTCCAGGGGAATCCGATGCCCTCTTCTGACCTCCTTGGCATTGCATGACACGGGTGCACAAACCTACATGCAGACAGTACACTCATACACATAAATAAAGAAATAAAATTACAAAGAAAGAATCCTCATGTGATTAAAAAAAAAAAGATCTTTCACTTTGGTGGTTAATCTTATTCCGAAGTAGTTTCTTCTTTGAGATTATTGTGAAAAAATTGTTATGATTTCTTTTCATATTGATTTTTATTTTACGAGTATGTGTATAATGTCAGCATGCATATAAATGCACATGTGTTGTACAGTAGCCAGAGAGGACAGAAGAGGGCATCAGATCCCCTGGAATGGGAGTTACAGACATTTGTTACAACTGCCATGTGAGTGTCGGGATTTGAACCTGGGTCTTCTGCAAGAGCAGCAAATGCTCTAAACTGCTGAGTCATCTCTCTAGCCCATTTTAAGATTTCTATCTCAGCATTGTTGTTATCATTACATACAAAGGCTCCAAATTTTTGTATGATAACTTTGTAACTTGCTACTTTGCTAGAAGTGTTGTTCATGTTATCTGCTGGAGTCTTTAGGATCTCTTATGTATAAGATATTATCTGCAAATATGAGGGTTTGCCCTCCCATATATAAAATAATAAAAGGAAACTAAGAACCTGTGACTGAAATATATTAGCCTACACAAAGTTGGTAAATATGTATAGGAGTATATTTTCAGATAAAGTAATAAATAAAATGCTTATAATGCATTATTGTTAATAAGTATATATTCAATAATTGGTAATTCATAAGGTATATTGTTTCACATAAAACTAATCTCCTATAAATTCTAGTGTGGGTACAGAATTTTTTTTTTGGTCTTTTCAAGACAGGGTCTCCCTGTAGCCTCAGCTGTCCTGGAACTCACACTGTAGACCAGGCTGGCTTCAAACTCACAAAGATCCGCCTGCCTCTGCCTCCCAAGTGCTAGGATTAAAGGTGTGTGCCACCACGCCCGGCCAGATGGCACAGTTGAAGGGAGATATGAGAGGAAATTACCAAGCAGCACACACAGCTCTGGAAACAATTTCCTTTTGGTAAGGCTATTGGTTGGAAATGGTGTCTAAGGAGGCTTAAAATTATTGTATGTATTATGGGCTTGTGACTCTGCCTTGAATGTAATCCTTTCCCCACAGAAAAAGAGCATAAGCTGCCTCTAACTACCCTATGGTTTCTTCTGTCAAGTCAGAAGGAATTTCCTCCCTAGGGATGAGCCAAGTTCCAGGACAACGTGGAAAATAAGCAGGAGAGCATACCACTTGGCCTTACTTATGGTGACACTGACATCATACTATGGCAACTTGAGGAATGGGTCTCTCCCCTGAGTAGCTTCCGATCTCCCTTTCCCCATCTCAGCCCACTGAGTTGTCTGTCTCTCTACTATGGGCTCTTATCATTCAGATTATAAGAGCCAGAGAAAAGTCTGTGAACTATTTCTTCTTGACACTGTCTGTCACAAACTCTCCTTCCCACCTGTATTTGGGGGGGGGGTATTTTTGAGACAGGATCTCCCTTTAAGTCCCAGCTGGCCTGGAGCTCACTCTATAGACCAGGCTGGTTTTGAACTCACAGAGATCCGCCTGCCTCTGCCTCTTGAGTGCTAGGATTAAAGGTGTGCGTCACCACACCCAGCCCCACCTGTTCTTAATGCTTCACATTCTGCTGTCTGATGTGACATATTTAGGTTGGATTCTTTTTTTTAAATTATTTTTAATTTTTTTTTATGTGTATGAATGTATTGTCTGCATGTAGGTCTGTGCACCCGTGTCATGCAATGCCGCGGAGGTCAGAAGAGAGTGTCAGATTCCCCTGGAACTGGAGTTCTCCTGGAATTGGAGTTACAGATGTTTCTTAGCCGCCATATGGGTGCTGGGGATCGAACCCAGGTCCTCTGCAAGAGCGGTTGGTGCTCTTAACCGCTAGGTCATCCCTCCAGCCCCCTTAGGTTGGATTCTTCTATCTGGAACACCTCTCTAAAACCCTAATCTTGCTCGATCCAATTAGCCTATAAGACTGTGTTTCATAAATTTATCCTCCTGAAAGTGCTGTCCATAACAGTGCCTGGGAAAAGTACAGCCTGCTGTACCTCCTTGAATTATAAGTGTAAGCTCTGAAATACTTCCAGAGAAAGAAACACATGGAGCTCCAAAAAATATACAGTGGAGGTCAGACAGTGTTTTACTTGTTTAGGTATCCTTTCAATGTCTAGATTGTTATAAATGTTCTGAAAATAATCATATTCTTAGGACAAGTCTCAGCCATACTGGGAAAACAGGCCCTTGAGTTCTATATCCCTCGAGTATTAAAAATGATTAACTAGAGAGAAGCTAGACAAGATCTCAATGTTCTTAGTGATTGTAGCTCTGCCGTCTATTGATGCAAAAGGGAACATTCTCTTAATACTCAAAGTAGAAACTCAAATATCGGTGCTCTGCCTATTAGAACAATGGTCTTGTTCCCAATGCTGCTCTGGAAAAAGTTATTTTTATATATTACTTAACTTTCTTGATAGTTTGAATCCATATTATAAATAATTAAAATGGGAGAAATGAGAGGATTATATAGTGACAACTTCATAGCTTTATCATGAAAATTGAAAGCAGATGCCAAAAAAATTTGGAACTAACTCTACAGCTTTAAATGATGGTCTCATTATTACTTACCTTCATGACTTTGTGGGCAATTTACTATCTTTGTCCAAATGATTTCTTTGTAAACTAAAAATAATGGTACCGCATAATTAAGTTGTACTGGAATATTTGACCTAACATACAGCAAGTAATGTTATTGTTTGCTACCAAAAAAGAATTTATTAACTTCTTCAGGGTTGCACAGCACAACAAAAATAATTATTAATATCAATTTTATAGCTATAAAATGCACTCAATACAAAAGTTTATAAACATGCATTAAAACAGCGAAATATAACTTAATATTAACAATAATAATTTAATATAATTTAATAATAAGCAGATGGGATATATACTAAATTTGGCATGAGTAAATGAAATCTCTATAAATGTCCCGAGTTCAAGGAATATATTCTATGAATATATCCCGTTTCTATTAATATATTCTCATGGTTGCTTTCCTCAAGGCCTCCTTCACATCTTTATTTCTCAGACTATAGATGAGGGGATTTAACATGGGGATCATCACTGTATAGAACACCGACACCACCTTGTTCTGACTAGAGGAATGGCTTGACTTGGGGGTCACATATGTAAAAGTAATTGTTCCATAGTAGAGAGTGACTGCAGTGAGGTGGGAGGTGCAGGTGGAAAAGGCCTTGTGGCGGCCCTCAGTGGAGTGCATCTTCAGGATGGTAATGAGGATGTAGACATAGGATATGCCTATGACAAAAATTGTGATCACAATGATAGAGGCAGAAGAAATGAGTGGGATGAATGCAACAATGGAGACATCTGAGCAGGAAAGTCTCAGCAAAGGATAAAAGTCACAGAAAAAGTGATCTACCTGATTTGGTCCACAGAAAGACAGATTTAACAGACAACTAGCAAATGTTGAAGCGTTCACACAGGCACCTACATAGGAAACCCCAACTAAGAGCATGCATGCTCTAGGGGACATATGTGTGGTGTACAGCAAGGGCGAGCAGATGGCCATATAGCGATCATAAGCCATGGCAGCCAGCAGAAAGCATTCAGCTGTCCCAAACATTAATGCAATGCAGAACTGAGCTTCACACCCTGCAACAGGGAGAGAAATTTTATGTGCAAGAAATCCTGTAAGCATTATAGGTGTGATTGGTGAAGAATATCCAAGGTCCACAAAAGCTAGGTGGCTAAGGAACAGGTACATGGGAGTGTGGAACTGGGGACAACTTCTTATTAAAATGATGATGCTGATGTTGCCTACTAAAGTGACAACATACACTTCTAGAAATATCACAAAGAAGATAACACGAAGGGTAGGATCCTGTGTCAATCCTAAAATGATGAACTCTGTCACAGCAGTTTGGTTTCCAGCCTCCATCTCTTATTTAAATTGTCCCTATTGAAGGAAATAAGAAATGCATTTGTTTAGTGCTCTTGATCCACATCTTATTGGTTTTCATTTTTATTCTTCAGACTCATAGTAACATCCTCTTCTTCCCAACTGGTAAATAGTAATTTTATAGAATTCAACTTTGTATAAAGTGAGGGTGATTAAAACTAACTCTTGGCCATCAAAGTTATTTATTTTTTCATATAATATTTATGCAAAGTGTCATTTAAATCTTGTTTCCTATGACATCTTTCTGAAGGGCCAGGCCCATAACACTGTATCTTTCTCGTGATTTGTGGATTCCCCACAGACATCTCTTACCTTTTATTCACCACATCGAACATACTTTTTTTAACCACTCTACCCATAGTTTATCCATTCCATTAATTCAGTCTTGTGTCTGCAACTTGGACCCCTCCTGGCTTTCTTCTCAGTATAAACCCATTGGTTATGCTTGTACTTTTTTGCACATTTATCTATCCATCTCTTTTTCCATTCCCTGGTTCCCCTTTTTGTTCATGGTCCCAGTCATCAAACTTTAATTCTTTCAATGATTTCTTGGTACTTTGTGATAAAATATAACATCATTGTCAGTGTACACTATTTTTCTGACATATTCCTGCAGACTCATTTCCTGAATGGTTCCATCCACCACTCATACTGACCCAGCTGTCCATAACTATACTGTGTGACTTCTCACCATCCTCCAAGCTTAACATAGCTACAAATTCTCTGACTTCTAAGGGTGGATATGATAAACTTGTGTTCTTGAAATCTTGTTTCACAGGTGTCTTGACATATTACCTTTGTGGACGCTGGGTTCTGGTTGATTGTCTGTTTGCTTTTCATTCTCCTCAGTCACTGCATATTCCCACAAATATCTATTTTATCCTTGTATTAAAAATTTCCAGTGTTTGTGTGTAATATGAGCTGGAAATATTTGTTGAACATATGCACAATTAGTGTAGTGCATAGCTTCTTATGAGCCAAGAATGGACATTATTTTTATGTCCCATCCAGAAAACCACACTTCAGAGAAAAGTACTAAGACTTTCAGGAAACTGTATCAAGAGTGACATAATTACAGCATCTTTTGCTTCATTATAAAAGTTACTTGGCAATAATGTCAAAGATACACTTGAAAATTCAGAGAAAATTTTCTTTAAAAATGTAGTTACACAGATCAATCAATAGGTATTTGCTACATTTATTTCTATGCATTTTCCCTTTAAATTTTCATATGCTTTTTAGAAAATTGCACACACACACACACACACACACACATACACACACTCCCACACACAAAATTCCTTTTATACAGTTACTTGGTATATGGTCCAGGCTATTCGCAAACTTCTGATATTTGGTCTTTCACCTCTCAAGTGCTGGATTACATGACAGTCAGCCATGCCTGGCTTAGATGTACATTATATAACAATATTTTATTTTGTTATACACAATATTGGTTTATACTATATGTCCTTACCAACATAAATTTTAAGATCTTATGATAACGTACTGAGCAATATAGACTTTAGTCTACTGGATTACCTTTCTTTCTGGGCAATCACTTTTACAACTCTGAACTACCAGAATTAGGAATATGAGAAGTTGGATTGATAAACATGGAAATAGCATGAGAAAATATAACAATTAAAATAATCTCTTGATTAGTTATTTTTCTAAAAACAATAATCTGAAAGAAGTACATTCTATGTTACATAGTAAGTCTGTCACTACGATTTACCATAAAACTACTAAACCAAATAGTTCCCTATTGCTTATTGATTGGTTGTGATCTTGGATGCATTTTGATTGATGAGGTGTATGATTTTCTACTGTGGATCTTCATTCTGTGTATTTAAGTTACTCAAGTAACATAACTTATTAGTTTTAATATTAACTCTATCATTAAAATGTATTTGTAATGTCTTCAGTTTATCAGCATGGCTTTGATGCTAATAAATCTACTTGTTTTTTTTGTCTTTTTGAGACAGGGTCTCCTTATAGCCCCAGCTGTCCTGGAACTCACTCTGTAGACCAGGCTGGCCTTGAACTCACAAAGATCTACCTGTCTCTGCCTCCCAAGTGCTAGGATTAAAGGTGTGCACCACCACTCCTGGCAAATCTACTTTTTATATAAGATCACTAATATACTTAAAAAGAGCATGCTTCCATTGCATTTCCTTCTTTAAAGCAATGCACCCGAAAGACTTCCTGCTCTTTGCCTTCTGACTCGAGTAGAGCTGAGTTCCAACCCTGCCCTGATTCAGATACTGGACTAGTTGATCCATGCTGAGCACAGAGTCATGACTGGAGTCAGAGAAGCCAGATCCTGGGCCAGTTGTATTATTAACCTGCAGGAGGTACTGAATCTCTTTGCCTCTGAGACGTTTTTTACTTGTACAATGAGATAACTGTCCCCATAGTACAGTTTTGTTTTGAGATTAAAGGAAGGATTATTTGTTTAAATGCCAGAGGATTTTCATCATACATATTTAAGTGCCTTTTTAATTATATAAAATAGAGTTTGGGTAGCTTTATGTTTACTCTATGTTTTGATAAGAAGTATAGTTTGGGGCTGGAGAGATGGCCTAGCAGTTAAGAGCACCGACTGCTCTTGCAGAGGACCCGGGTTTGAACTCCAGTACCCACATGGCAGCTGAGAACCATCCATCCGTAACTCCAATTCCAGGAGAACTCCAGTTGCAGGGGAATCCGATGCCCTCTTCTGACCTCTGCGGCATTGCATGGGTGCACAAACCTACATGCAGACAGTACATTCATACACATAAAATAAATAAATAAAATAAAACATTTTAAAAAGAAGTATAGTTTTACTTACATGTCACAGGTTCTACAGTAAATCCAAAGTAATGCAAAATTATAGTGTCTGTTCTCTCTCAGTTCTAACTCCGATGTTCATATGTATAATATGTAGAATAATTTTTGTCCTTCTTTTCTTCTCCATTGGAAACTTAACATCTAGAACTCCTCATTGGCTTTCATTCTTATCAACATGGGTAAGTGTTGCTGATCATGATAATATCCTTTCCCTCAATTCATAGGCCACTTATGATAATAAAGAGATGAGACAGGAATCAACTTCCTCTAGCTCAAATTAGGCTGCTTCTTATTTCTTTTACTTTTTCTCAATTCCTGCAGCCTCGAAAATATATTGGCTATGATAGTTCATCTAGTGTCTCAAGAGCCCTTGTGAAGACTGCTCTAGGTGTGCCACAACAATCATTTCACAGAACCTCTCTTGCTGATGCCATGGTTTCCATATGCGTCAAGAGCTAAAAAAGCTGAAAAAACTTCTCTAATTTTCAAGTTTATCTTGAATGAAAATCTATCAACAAAATATATGGACCTTGCACTTACCACTTAGAATCAGTTTTGACACTTAATTCCAAAGACAACTTTATGAAGCAGATGTATTCCATTTACTTTTAATAGAGCTATGGATTTATTGCTCTGCATTATGAACTACTAATGCATGCAGTGGTTAAGAAAATAAGGCTGGGTGTCTTTGTGTGCAACTTAAGAGAGAAAAAAAGCCTGAATAGAATAAGAGAGACCCTCAAGGGTTACTGCTGCTTACCCCTTGAGATAAAAGTCCATGGATTTGTTGTACAATAATGACTTCTGAAACCAGACAACACACTAAAGTCCTAGCTGGTCCTCCCTAAGGGAGATCTTCATGCTGTGATGTTCTTTGAAATTACTTTTTCTACTTCTTTACTGAAAGTGAAGGAAACATTTCTTGATTACTCAGAAGAATATATGATATTTACAATACATATCCTATGGGATTTACTGTGGTTATCATTATGATATGAGCACTTTTCAATTAAAATAACCTTTGAATCAAATTGACAAGGATCATTGGAGCCAAAGGCTGGACGAGTAACCAAATTAAAGTTTTAATGGACTTATTGCCCATTTTCTATAAATATTCCAATGATTCTGGAATTCTGTAAATATAGACTAGACATCTTTAGTGTGCTGTGCCTCATCCCTGCTGCTCCTCCACAGAACACTTTAAGAATCTTCTCTGTGGCTTCTGAGTACCCACTTTCCATTGAGGCATCAGGCAATAAATGAAGTACATTTGTGGGAAATGTTAAGGAAATTGCTGTCTTTTCTACCTTAGGGTTAAATAAGTCAAGGAAAGCAACATTTTAAAAAACCCCTCCTGAGTCAGCATTTTCCTGAAACTGAAACATGTGCTCAAGGTTGCATTCTGTTTATCAACTGAGTCATTTTAAGTCAGCCAATTACTATGAATGTGAGACCAAGCTCTGACTACTTAGAGTGAGGCAGATCACTCCTAAGCATTAAGAATAAAACCTCGGGACTCCGGCTCTTGTGCTCATTTCATTGGTCAAGCACAGCTATGCAGCCTTCTGTAGAAGTCAAACTTCTTGCCTTGAGGAAATACTTTGGATTGTATGGTCATTTTATTGAGACACCAGACCCATTCCTTAGAGTTTTATGTCCAATGCAAGGCTCTTGCTCCATTACCGAGAGTCTTGGAAACTGATTCCAATCCTGGGATACGCAGCCTGCTGCCTTGTTGCAGTGGCCCTTAATGTGGAAAAGACTGCCTGACTTAAGAACTAATTAAAACACAAAAAAAGCAGAATGACAATGTGATGATAAGGATCCAAAGCAAGCGTGTGACAATCAGATAACTTCATTGCTAAAGAAGGTATGAATAGTGGATTATAAAATACTGCCTTAATGGTTGGGGATCTTCAGATGATGATAATATGACTTAGATATAAAGCAGGAGATTACTCTAAAAAAGGAAATAAAAAGTCTGGGAGAATATGCAATGATGGGTCAAATTATGTTTAGAAATCATAATTGAAAATTGTTGTAATTTGTTAATTTTTTAAATGTACTCCTATTTCTGAAGGCAAATACAAGATAGTTTTAGATTTAGCTTATTAATCTCTACAAATTATTATTTTATAATTTATCATGAATTCAGTTATTTTATGGTTCAGTTAATTGAATAATAGTTGATATTTACTAACTTTTAAGTTAGAGTATAAAGTAATGGGTCTCATGCATTCTTATTTATCTCCCTCCCTTAATGCCCTGTGCCAACTTTGCCTACTATTTTTAGCATGTTTCTCCCTAAAAATCATTTTCCCTTTCACTCTTATGTCACAAATATTCAATTACTCCCTTTTCTCTCTCTGTAACAAATCTTATTCCTTCCTATGGTAGCTTTTCTACATAAGTATGTGACCAACATATGAATGCATGTGTATTCAAATATGGATTTTGAATATGAGAGAAAATGTGTGGTGTTTGTGCTCTGTGCCTACTTTATTTCATTTAACATAATGATCTCCAGGTCACTAATCCTTTCCTGCAAATGTCATTCTCTTAAAGGCTGAATAAAGTTTCATTGTATAGAGTCCAGCAATAAATACGATTGTGTAAATGTCTTTCTCATATGTTGACTTAGAGACTTGGGGAGATAGATAGATAGATAGATAGATAGATAGATAGATAGATAGATAGATAGATAGACATATCCATGAGTCCTATAGAATAGTAATATGGTAGTTCAATTTTTAGCTTTCAAAGAACCTCTACACTTACTTCCATAGTGTTTATACCAATTATACTCCAACAAGTAGTACATATGGGTTCTTCGTCCCTTGCACCCTGTTGCTTGTTTTCTTCTAAGACAGAATCTGAAATGGCATCTCAAAGCAGTCTTAATTCACATTCCTCTGGTGGCTCAGGATATTGAACCCCTTTTTAAGAATTTTTATTGAATTAATATGTATTTCATACAGAACATCTTAGTCATCTTTACACCACCTTCCTCATTGACATCCTCCCATAACCCAACCCAGTGGATTTCATGCATTCTGTCAATGATGTTAAGGCCTATCAAGTGAAGTTACTGTTCCCAAACATCCCTCTGTGCAAGTTCATCCACTGAGATCTAGTGAACCTATCTAGAGTCCCTCCCTGTAAGATCAGCTGTTCATCACCCAGCAGTGATCAGCTGCAAAATCCTTCAACTAGTGCTGGGACCTGCTGCCCAATGTGACAGCTCTATGCTGGGTTTTTGTCTGCTTGAGTTTGCATAGGTCTTATGCATGCTAACGCCATTGCTGTAGGTTCATATAAGCAAGGTCCCAGAAACTTGTAAGAATCTTGAACACATTTAAAAATATTTATTGGCCACTTATATTTCTTTTTTTTTTTTTTGTCTTTTTGAAACAGAGTCTCCCTGTAGCCCTAGCTGTGCTGCAACTCACTCTGTAAACCAGACTTGCTGTGAACTCACAAAGATCTGCCTGCCTCTGCCTCCCTAGTGCTAGGATTAAAGGCGTGCGCCACCATGCCCAGCTGGCCACTTATATTTCTTCTTTTGAGAACTGTCTTTGGCCACATGCCCGAACTCTTTACCCTTCCTTCCCTCCATTCCCCCTTCTTGTTAGTCCTCACATTTCCCTGCTTCCCCTCTGCTCAGACATACATAAAGACACAATTTCATGTATCTACAAAAAAATCTACAATACAAAAATGAAAAAATATGTGCATTCATGCCAGTGTTGTAGCAATAATCATATTTTATCGAGCCAATTGTTAGTGTTGCTCACAGGGTTATCAGATCAATAACTGATGATTACCTTTCTGTGTCAGTAACACACATGCAGAGATGTAGCTTCAAGGTCAGTACCAGCTTGATATCTCCTTATTTGTTCTACAACTCAGGAAACTAGTGTTTTCAACAATAGAGTCTTACTGTCACGTTCTTCTGAGTAACCAAGCATAATGGCAATAGCCATCATTGTTTGAGGATCTATGGGATCTCTCTGGTCAACAGCTCCAAAGTAAGAATCTCATTCCTCGCATTGGGCTTTGCACTGGCAAGCCTTTGGTGTCTATTCGGGCATTAAACCACCGTCATACCATAACTACATTGAAACTCTTTTTATATTATATGTGTATATGTTGGAAGGTTTTCAGACGAAACTTTTAAAAGGCCTTTGGTGTTAGTTACCCTCCTTTCACTCCCTCTTGTGTCTTATTCTCCTACTCCCAACCCCATTAAATTCAGATTTTTTTCATTGTATATTTTTATTAAAGTTTTGTGCATTTCATATAATACATCTTAATTGTATTTAGATTCCCTCCTTTCTTTTGCCTCCTGTAATTCCTCCAACTGGATTTCGTGCATTCTGTTATATATGTTATGTCATATCATGTCAAGTCTGTGTACCTAGCTGTCTCTCAATGCAAATTTATCCACTGGAGTCTATTTAGCCTACTAGAGTTACTCCCTTAAAGATGATCAACTCTCCCTTACCCAGAAGTGATCAGCTGCCAATAGTTCCTTGACTAAGATTGGAGCCTGCTGGCCATTTTCCAAATTCTGTGCTGAGATTTTGTCTAATTGGGTTAGCATGCTGTCACCATTGCTATAAATTCATATGAGCAAGTTTCCAGAGCCCTGGAAGACTGTTTCCTTATATTCATGCACCAACAACCCTGTCTCTTACAATCTTCCTGCCCCTTCTTTTACAATGGTCCCTGAGCCATGGGTGGGTGAAGTTTAACATAAGAATCCTCTCCAAGCAGGTGAGGAGAGGGTTCTTATATTAAACTAATGCCACAAGCTTACATCCTCTAGTGGTTAGGAGATGTTATAAGCCACAGTAAGACCCAGTCATATTTTACAGAAAAAACATAATTCATGGATTAACATATCATACAAACATCTGTGTCTATACCAAAGTAACCTACCATAACATTTAGTACTGTTTAAATACCTATATATCTAATTGCTTGTGCTTCATTAGTAGGATTGAAAGGTTATTCATGGACAAACTGTCATCCCAAACAGCCAGAATTGACCAGAGTCCAAGACAACAGCTCCAGAGAAAGTAGACTGTTTTGCTTCTTGTCCACCCGTGCCCCTTTTCTAAGCCTAGGGAACAATCTGCGGAAGAGGGGGTGTGGTAGAATGTAAGGACTGCGATTGGGGTGAATGACGAAACTACAACAATATAGTCTGGATACTCATCTGATCAACTTGATTGAACATACAAGCCCCCCAAGCTGGATGGTGGGACCCATGGGCTGTGTGGGTTTGAGCACAACTGCTTGCAAATTGGTTTTACATGAAGGATGCTTGTACTCATAAATGATTACTTCTTGTTAAAAAATGAAAAATAATTTAAAAAAGAAATATTAAAGTTACATAAAAAATCATTCAGTCGGGGCTGGAGAGATGGCCTAGCGGTTAAGAGCGCCGACCGCTCTTACAGAGGACCCAGGTTCGATCCCCAGCACCCACATGGCGGCCGAGAACCGTCTGGAACTCCAATTCCAGGAGAACTCCAGTTCCAGGGGAATCCAACACCCTCTTCTGACCTCCGCGGCATTGCACGACACGGGTGCACAGACCCGCATGCAGACAGTACATTCATACACATACAGAAATAAATAAAATTTAAAAAAATTAAAAAAAAATCATTCAGTTATAACTTACTCAATGAAAGTACTTGTAATATGTAATATGTAATTGCTCCAGTCCAGCAATTACATTTTTATAGCAAGGATAAGATCTCTTTCAATAAAATTTCATGTCTGATATTCCTATTAAAAACAAAACAAAACAAAAAGAATCCTCTCCAGGGACATGCACTCTGCAGTCTCTGGTTCTGTACATTTGGGCCGGTCATAACCTTCTGTGTGCATCTCCATTTCATGAGGAAGCTTCACTGCTCAGAGTTGAGGAATGCATTAGTATTCTCTCCACCCCCAGTTCTGCTACATTCCATGAGCCTTATGCATAGAGGTTTCATTGTAGCTGTGTCACTTAAGGATGGGAATTTTTTTTTTTTTGGGTCTTTTTGAGACAGGGTCTCCCTGTAGTCCCAGCTGTCCTGGAACTCACTCTGTAGACCAGGCTGGCCTTGAACTCACAAAGATCCACCTGCCTCTGCCTCCCAAGTGCTAGGATTAAAGGCATGCGCCACCATGCCCGGCAAGGATGGGAATTTTTTAGACACTTATTCTCTGGGTGTGACCATTCACTGATTTTCTCCCTTAGCTTGAATAGCATCCTTTAGAACTGTAAGAGCTAGTATGCTGGAAGGCGGCTTCCAAGTTAATTCCAGTTCCATTGCTCCAAGTCCTGTGTCTGAAGAATGAAGACCTTGTCTTCAGCAATAGGGTCTTGTCTTCAAGTTCTAGGATGATAATCAAGGTCTGTGGCAATAGTCCCTGTTACCTTGGGAGTCTCTTGGTAGGTTTGTAAGCTAATACATTCCTCTCTGGCTTTTCATACTATCTATGCTTTATTTATCTCTCCTCTTACTCTCCCCATCCAACCTCTCTCCTCCTTCCCCATTTTCCCCATTTTCCCTTTGATAATATGTCTCCTATTATCACTGGTCTCTTGAGCCCCTTCCTCCCCTTAACCCTGCAGTTTTTATACATCCTTCCTCCTCCCTTCCCAGTTAATACCCCTATTTTCCCATTTCTCTCTTGCTGACATCTGTTTCTTAATACTCTCTCTCCGCCTCTTTCCTTTTTCTTTACCCCCAATAGTTCCTTTACATTTTCCTCTCTCCTACAGTTACATCAGGATATATACTTGCATGTAAGGATTTAATGCATATTTATTTTTCAACAAAGTATGTTTTGAACAACTTTTTTTATTTTTTTATTTTTTTTATTTTTTATTTTTATTGATGCTTTGTGCATCCCACACATCACTTTCCAATTCAGTTCAGGCATATATCCCCC
>VZQC01007452.1:1810117-1941858 GCA_009823505.1 Rhizomys pruinosus
CTGTATAACAATTACTTTGGGATTGGTATAAACAAATGTTCTCTATAATTTTGCTGTCATATAGTATCACCTGGTAGCAATCTCTTTCACCTATAGGATGATTTAACTCAAAAATAAACTTTGTTTCCCAAGTTAATCACATACAGTAACCCAAAGCAGCATGGGTGAACTTGATGAAATCTGTGCCTTGATTCCACCCTATAGGTATGTATAAAACAACTGCTTTTTTGAACAATTTTTTTAAAAAAATGGCACTATAGCCATAGTGATCTGAGCTTCCTTGGAGACAAAGAGGCAAGCAAGACAGGCATCTTCACTGAAAGGAGTGTAGAGGGCTGAGGGGGTGCTGAATGTCCACATCACTCCCAAGAAGGAGGGAGCACGAGTCACACTGTGCTTTGGCAACTTGTCTCAGTGGAGTTCAGGAAGACGCTGAGCACATATGCTCGTTTGGCGCTTGCAGCTACACCTCAAGATGAGGACTGTCTGCTAGACAAAGAAAGAATTTGGCTCAGAATGTCATAATTTGATCTCCAAAATGACAAGGCCACAGATGTTCTTGGTGACTTTACATCTTCCCTCTTCGAGTGGAAAGGAGAATATCCTCTCAGCACTCAAAGCAGCAATCCAGACAGCTGCCTCTGCCTGTTAGAGCAGCTCTGTGTTTTCATTGCCACTATGCAAATGTTTCTATAGACTACTCAACTTGCTTGATTTTTTAAGTCTTTTTTGTAAATAAAGTAAGTAATAGTTTTAGTAAAATAGAAATTTAAAACCCAGAACAAGACTAATATCTTGTTGTGTTTTGCTTATCCTCATCAGTTTTCAGTCCTTTTTCTGAGTGTTTCATTATAAAAAAATTTTATTCTATTGTTTTGATTAACAATAAATAATAAATGTCCACTTCATTGGTGCTATAATTTCTAAAAGATTTTATTTATTAGTAGTATGAGGGTGTGTGTGTATGCAGAAATTAAACTTGGGTTGTCAATATGACAAGAAACACTTTAGCCAGTCAAGTCATCTCATCAAACACTGAGAGAATAGTTCTAATATCTCTTAAACTTCATGTTTCTAAAACCAATATGCAGAGGTAAAAGATTCTTCAATCTTTCTAACAGATGTCGTAAACAATTTTCTTAGTATTCATTTTGGAGTTTCCACATTCCAACAAATCTCACTTAGTCCTCCCCAGTCTAAGGATGATGATTGCTTTAGTTAAGTAGGTCTTTACATAATAACAGGAGTAGAGAAACATGTAACAATATTTCTACTGTCCTTCTAGACTTTTAAGCTTATTAACCATTAACATGTTCATCCTTCTTAAAGCATTGCTGACATCATTAGGTGGGTTTTATGAAGTGTTGGTTAAGTGTATGAAGCATAAAATCAAAGGATTGACCCGCACCTGTATGGACAGGCATTTTTATCTCCCTAAGACTCTATGAATTTCATCTAAGAATCCATGAGATCACTATACTTCTATATTTATAGATTGAATATGAAAATTAAATGCAGAAACCAAAGACTTTTAGGAACTAACTCTATGGATTCAAATATAAATGATGATCTCACTTTTACTTATCCTCATGACTCAAGGAAATCAACATCAGGATTTGACCAGACACACGGCAAGTCCAAAGTATTGTTTGCTACATAAAAATAAAGGCTTAGATCTTAACATCTACAGGCCTTCCAAAACACCAAAACACCAGTTTTAAAATGTCCTCTGATAAATAACAAAGATGCATACAAACCCTTATAACAGAGAACACAATTTAATATCAAACAATCGATTAAGCACACAGAGTAGACAGTAAGTCTGAAATGAGTAAATGCCATACTCATATGGATTGAACTCAAGGAGTAGTTTTTATGAATATACTCTGCCAATTGCCTTCCTGAAAGCTTCCTTTACATCCCTGTTCCTCAGACTATAGATGAGGGGGTTCAACATGGGCGTCACCACTGTGTAGAACAGAGAGACTATCTTGTTCTGTTCAGTGGAATAGCTGGACTTGGGCATTACATATATGAAACTAAGAGTTCCATAATAGAGAGTGACCACAGTAAGATGAGAGGTACAAGTGGAGAAGGCCTTGCGACGGCCCTCAACAGAACGCATCTTCAAGATGGTGCCCAGGATGTAGATGTAGGAAAGACCAATGATAAACACTGTGATCACAAGGATGGATGCAGAAGAGATAGAGGGAATGACACCAAAAATGGAGACATCTGAGCAAGAATGTTTCAACATAGGAGAAAAGTCACAGAAAAAGTGGTCTATCTCATTTGGTTCACAGAAAGAAAGATTTAACAAACAACCCGTAAATGTCCAACCATTCATGCATCCACCCACATAGGAAGCTCCCAATAATAGAAAACAGACTCTGGGAGACATATGTGTGGAGTAGAGCAGGGGTGAACAGATGGCCACATAGCGATCATAAGCCATGGCAGCCAGCTGGAAGCATTCAGCTGACCCAAACAACACTGTAATACAGAGCTGGGCTTCACAGCCAGCCACAGGGACGATCAGTCCATGCCCAAGGAGTTCCATAAGAATTAGAACTGAGACTGTTGTTGAACAAACAATGTCTACAAAAGCCAGGTGGCTAAGGAACAGGTACATGGGGGTGTGGAGCTGAGAAGAGATTCTTATTAAAGTTATTATGCTTATATTGCCTACTAACGTCACAATGTACACTGCTAGAAATATCACAAAGAAGACAATACACAGTGTAGGATCTTCTGTTAACCCCAAAATGATGAACTGTGTCACAGTAGTGTGGTTTTCAACCTCCATCTCATGTCAATTGTTCCTGTTGAAGGAAACAAGTGATTCGTTTAATGTTTTCATTCTACGTATTCCTGGTTTTCCTCGATTAATCTTCAGACTCATTCATAGTAATCTCCTCCTATGTCCAACATGTGAATACTAGTCTCATTCTTCAGGATTCAGGTATTTGTCTTTTTCCTCTACATAAGATTAAGATCATTAATCCTCACTTTCTGCTCTCACAGGCACTTTTTTTCTTTTTGTGTAATATTTGCACAAAGTAACCCGCAGTCCATGTTCCATAGCAAAATCACTCTCCCAGGGTAAAGTACACAACGTCATTGGTCTATTAGAATTATCATCTTTTCACAATGATTTGTAGAATTCCTCAAGTACCTCTTGCCCTGTCTTCCCCATAAAAATAAATCAGACTTTTCTTCAACCCTTTCATCTCTGCTTTGTCCCTGGGAAACAATAACTCATTCATTCAAAATCCCATGTCCAGAATCTAGGGGCCCTCTTGTCCTTCTTTTGAATTTTTGTCCATTTCATGTAATATGTCTTGCTCATATTTAGAGCCTTCCCCTGTGTGCACTCCTTGTAGTCCCTCACCAGCCCCCATGCTTAGCCTTCTTCTTATTATTGGGCCACATTTAATACAATCCTACTGACTCTCTCTGTAATTTAATTTCACATTTATCTCTATATTTCTTCATGTCTCTTTCTCTCCATATCTATTCCATGTTTCCCCATTTTGTTCAAGACCTTGTTCATCTTTCCTCTATATGTTATTTACTTATTTACCTTCTCTCTCAGTATTCTCATCTTATAACTGATAATAATATGTAATAGTGTCCTCTTTCTAATAAAAACAGAGGATTCCAAAATTTAAATTTTTATTACTTCTCAGGACTTTATAATAAAATGTAATATCATGGGGCTGGAGAGATGGCCTAGCGGTTAAGAGTGCCGATACATAATAAAATATAATATCATGGGGCCAGAGAGATGGCCTAGTGTTAAGAGCGCCGACCCTCTTACAGAGGACCCGGGTTCGATCCCCAGCACCCACATGGTGGCCGAGAACCGTCTGAAACTCCAATTCCAGGAGAACTCCAGTTCCAGGGGAATCCAACACCCTCTTCTGACCTCCGCAGCATTGCACGACACGGGTGCACAAACTTGCATGCAGACAGTACATTGATACACATACAGAAATAAATAAATGCCAGGTGTGGTGGCACACACCTTTAATCCTAGCACTTGGGAGGCTGAGGCACGTGGATCTCTATGAGTTCCAGGCCAGCATGGTCTACAGAGTGAGTTCCAGGACAGCCAGAGCTACAGGGAGACCCTGTCTCAAAAAGACCAAAAAAAAAAAAAAAAAAAAAAAGTAATATCATAGCCACAGTACACTATCTTTTCTAATTGATCTCTACAGATGACTACATCTGAACAATCCCATCCTTCACTCATATTGACCCAGTTATCCAGCTTTATCTGTGTGACTTCTCTACATTCTCCAAAATTAATATAGATACAAATTTTTCTCTGAATTCTAAGGTTGGCTATAATAACCTTTCTTTGGGTTATAGACATCTCCTTTCAGATTTTTCAATTGCCATTGCGGATGCTGGGTTCTGGTTGATTGCTTATTTACCTTTCATTCTCCTAAGTTGTCATTGTGGATTCTGGGTTCTGGTTGATTACCTCTTTACCTTTCATTCTCCTAAGTTGCTACATATGATCATCAATAAGTGTCTTATCTTTGTGTTACAAATACCCACTTCAGGGACTAGAGAGGTGGCTCAGTGGTTAAGAACACTGGCTATTTTTGCAGAGTACCTGGGTTCGATTCTCAGCACCCATGGTAGCTAACAACCATTGGTAACTCTAGTTCAAGAGGAATCTGATGCCTTCTTCTGACCTCTGTGGGCTTTGCATGACATGGGTGAAGTTACATACATGCAAGCAAAACATGCATACAAAAATTAAAATTATTAAAATATTTTAAAAGGAAGACTTTTAAAAATACACAGTGCGAGCCAGACATGGTGGCGCATGCTTTTAATCCTAGCACTTGAGAGGCAGAGGCAGGAGGATCTCTATGAGTGCAAGGCCAGCCTGGTCTACATAGCGAGTTCCAGGACCACTGGAGATACAGGGAGACTCTGTTTCAAAAATACAAAACAAAACAAAATAATACACAGTGCATAAAATATGTTGAAAACATTTTCTGACTGTATTCATGATTATTGTAGTGAATGATTTTTGACAAAACACATGAACATTATTTAGATTCCATATCCAGAAAACCAGTATTCAGAGAGAAGAAAGTCAGTGAAAAATGTCATGGAATGTGTTAGAAAGTACATTATAGATTGCACTGCTTCCAAATAGAAATTAACTAACAATAATGGGCGGAATACACTTGAAATTTCAAAGAAAAAATGAAATGATGCAGCATGATAGACATCAACAAGATGGCTGAAATTTTTATATAAGCATATAATTTGGAAAATTTGTGTGTATGACAGAGGTACTGTCTTGCTATGCATCCCAAATTATTCTCAAGCTTTTGATGCTTTGGCGTCAGCTTGCTAATTTTTATAGGAATTATAGGATATGCTGGCATGCCTAATTTAGGCATATTTTTATTGCCAATACTTTTATTCTGTCCCAACATATTGGTTTACATTATATGTCCTCACAAACATACTTTTCCTAATTCATGTGATAATGCACCAAATGATTAAATCTTAATTTAATCTATTAACTTGTTTTGGACATTTCCCTTTCATACATTTGAACAATTAAAAATGGGCTTCCCAGATATTGCATCAAAGATCATGAAAATAAGTCGAGAAACTACAACAGATTAGAATAGCAATTTCATTACCTATTAGTTTTCTAAAGTTAATAGTGCAAAAGTAATATACACATGCTTCATGGTAAGTTAACCACTAAAATTTTCAAAAATGAAAATACTAAATCAAATTGTTTTGCATTGCCCATTGATTGCCTGAGTTCTTAGCTGTGTTTGGATTGAAGATGCTAGTATTTCTCAGGAACCTAAGTATGATTTTCTCTGCAGAGTTACTAGTTTTAATATTTATAGGAATAAAATTTTCTGCTTGCAACATTGTCACAGTTCTTAAAGATTTAAACACTTACCAAAATCAGTAATTTATGCATTGAATGTCTTCTGAATGTGTCAGATCCTTTTTTTTTTTTTTTTTTTTTTTTGTCTTTTTGAGACAGGGTCTCCCTGTAGCTCCAGCTGACCTGGAACTCACTCTGTAGACCAGGCTGGCCTTGAACTCAGAGATCCACCTGCCTCTGCCTCCTGAGTTCTAGGATTACAGGTGTGTGCCACCATGCCTGGCTGAAAATTCTTCCTTTAGAGTAAATAAGCATCTGTTTTCTCTGATAGTGGAACTGAGCTGATGGCTGGTGAATAGTGAAGTGCAATGTCTCAATAGGTGAGTGGCCCTTCACAAATACTTTTTGACACTTGTTTGTCTTCATTAAGTGTGCTTAAAATACTCTAGTAACAGTACCTTTGATGTTACTGACAGCACTAACAAGCTGTTCTCAACATTTTCCATTTTTCAACACGAGTTCAATGCTACAAACTACTTTCAAATCATTGAAATACCACAATAGAACAGAGCCATCATCCTACCATTGAATTCCCTTTTCTAAAATTAAGTATTCATAGTTTCTTTGTTCATTCTACCTTTGTCATGCTTTTGAGTTTCCTTGTAAACACTAACCACACTTAGGTCTGAAGAATGAGGCAAGCACCTACCAGCCTTCCTCTTCTTTGCCTTCTGTACAAGTTGGTTTGTGCTGACTGCAGAATGAGATTAGAGAAGACAGATCTTGGTCTAGCAGTGTTAACTTGCATACACAACTCTTGTCTCTTTGGCTCATTGTTTGTACAGTGCGGTCACTGTACTCACAGTGCAGTTTTCTGTGAGATTAATGAAAGGGTAGTTCTAAAAGGCCATGCATTTGATCTCACATCAGGATTAGGTAAATTTTAATAAAACCTAAAGTGTAATATGGAGAGTTTTCAATCATTCATCATTTTGATGTACAATTTTACTTACGTAAAGATGGAAGGTATGGGATTTGTGTCTCTTTGGTTATGAACTCTACTATGCAGATGTGCAGTAAGCAGAATCATTTTCCCTATTCTTCTTCTCTAGTGGATAAAGTCTAGAGCTTTCTACTGGCTTTTGAGCCTGTTAACCTAGTTTAGGAATATAGACTACTCAAAATCTTTTCCCTCAATTTGTCAGTCACCTGTGATGATAAGTAGAGGAGATAGGATTGTGAACTTTATGTAGCTTCAATCAAGCTGTTTCTTCTGATTTCCTTTTCTTTTTATTTCATTCAGTCATTTAACGAATATGTGCTGTTTACTGTCCTGTGCTGCTATGCAAGGCACTGGAAGGATAACAAGATCACATTACGGTCACAGTTCCTGTGCTCATGCCATTCTTAGTTCTGAGAAGGCCGTTGACTTTTTTCTTTTCTTACCAATATCCCATGCTGTCTTAGTGACTCTTGGTCCTGCTGAATAAAGTCCTATCTATCTCCTGGCTGCTGTGTGCTCCCACTACTCCCTTCCTCAATCTGTCTTTTTCCAATTCAGTTTAGCCCTATTTTCTCCTTTCCCAAACTTTTTCTATGATCTCTATTAAGTTAATGACTCTCAGTAATGGTTTTGGCTGCCATAGACCACCCACATTGACTAGGGTCCCCTAGAAATACTGGCCTACTGCCTTTGTATAGTCCGTCTCTTACTGAGGTCTTCATTTTCTCAGAAGTCAAGAGCTAAAACTAGTGAAAGTTTTGTGTTTCAATTCCCTCTTGAACCAAAGAGAAATTTATCTTAACAAAATCCAGGAATCTTGCACCTACCATTTAGAATAAAGTATTTGACACTGGATTCCAAGGAAGACTTTATGAAGCGATATATTCCATTTATTTTTTACAGGGAGATGCAAGATGAATACAAAATGAACCACTGAATGTACTTGCTGTCAAGGAGCACAGTACTACAAGGATGAGTGTCTGTGTGCATGGTAGGAGAGAAAAGGCCCTAATCAAAGAGTGCAAACCCTTGAGGATTATACTTCTCCTTGTCCCTTTGAGAAAAAAAAATGTTCTAGGGTTTTTTTCAATGGAAATGACTTTTGAAAACAGGTGGCTCATTAAAGCCTGGCTGCCCCATCCCAAGGGACTTCACATGCAATGGGTGTCCTTTGAAATTCTTTTTCACTTGTTTACTGAAAGTAAATGAGATGTTTCTTGGTTTCTCAGAAGAATGTATAACACTTAGAACATAACATATCTGGTTAATTATAGTTATTATAATGATATGAGTATTTTTCAGTTAAAATATCCTTTGAATAAAATTGAAAAGGAACATTGAAATTGATTTGTCGCTAAGACAGGGACAAATGAAATGGTTATTTTTGGATTATTGCCCAGCTTGGTGAAAAAAATATAATTCATAATTCTGTAAATATAGAATTGTGTTTTGAGCCTCTTCTTTGCCACCCTCTGGTAGAACAACTTAAGAAACTCCTCTAAAGCAGCTGAGCAACTGCATTCTATTGAAGAAACAGGCAAGAACACAAATAAGTTAAACACTTTATTCAATTCATCCTAATATCTCTGCTTCATTTGCATGTCTTATGGATTAATATCATTCCTACAGCTCTTGGAACAAGTTCCCGGAGGCAGAGCACCTGAAAGTAATTGTTTCCGAAAACAATGCACATCTGTGCTCTAAGTCTGTCCAGGTCCAAACTGCTTACTGCCTATGCCGTACATTTACCCCATGATACTTCTAGGACTATTTGGCCATACAATTGTGTTCTTCAACACAAAGCCACGAAAATATTTTTTCTTTCCTTAGAGGTTGACCTACTAAGTTAGACCTTATTGTGAAACATGTAGTCCAAAAAGTCAGATCCAGCTTGCCTCACCTGCACTCAAGAGGAGGCCCAGAATCCTTTCAGAGATTGCATGGGTGTCAGTAGAAACTGAAATGGAGATCTTAACCTTCTGTCAACTCTGAACTCTGGAACGGAGACTGAGTTCCAGTATCTCTCCAGCACACTATGACAGTTCTATGTGGCGAGAACCATCCCAGTGATCCAGTATGAGCATCCACAGGGACCTAGAGGAAGCCCAGCTTGTCCTTTCACATGGTAACAGGCCCACAATCTTCAGACCTTGAAATGGTTCTTCACCCTAACACCAGCCCCATAGTAAGAACTAAAGATAATATAATC
Source organism: Rhizomys pruinosus (assembly GCA_009823505.1). Lineage (NCBI taxonomy): Eukaryota > Metazoa > Chordata > Mammalia > Rodentia > Spalacidae > Rhizomys > Rhizomys pruinosus. The sequence goes on from VZQC01007452.1 coordinate 1,819,211, forward strand.
ATCTAGAATCAAGAAAGGATATGCATTCTCTACATTTCTTGAAGCATATCCATCAACATGGGCCCAATCCTGGACCCTGAAATGAGTATAAATCCACAGAAGGACAAAGCTTCACTAACCTTTAAATCTCATCATATAAGAAAATAACCCAAAATATGTCATAAATATTGATATAAATGCAACAAAATTTCTGGAGATAGAAATTTGGAGAGCACTATGTAAGCTACTTAGGAAGAACATCAATTGATGGTCTAACCGAAACTTCTAGGCCAAATAACCACATCAATGATGAGCACAGCAAAGGACATCAGTGCAGTAGTGGCAATTTATCTTGGGGGTAATCAACAGCTACCTAATTGAACTTAAAGTCATTCAATGGAAAGTCATGTATGGTACTGTAAACATAGCCAAATATACATGGCTGGAGAAGGTCATAGACCACAAGGCTGTCAAATCCCTAGACAAATGTAATTTCTTACTATGTGCAGAATATGTATCCTTATATTTACAGACAAGTAGCTCAATCTCCACTCATCAAGAAATCTTTTCTCTCTGGCCTTAAGCCTAGCTCATGGTGCCATGGCCAAACACACCAAGAAGGTTAGGATCATGGGTAAATATGGGACCCGCTATGGAACCTCCCTCCAAAAAGTGGTGAAGAAGAATGAAATCAGCCAGCACACCAAGTATACTTGCTCCTTCTCTAGGAGCAGGATGAAGAGATAGGCTGTTAGCCTCTGGCACTGTGGTTCCTACATGAAGACAGCATCTGGTGGCACCTGAACCTAAAACCACTTTTGCTGTCACAGTCAAGTCTGCCATCAAAATACTGAAGGAATTGAAGGACCAGTAGAAACGCTACCATTTGGGACATCCCAACAATAAATGGGTTAATTTATGTAACAAAAAAAAAGAATCTTCTTTTGCACCAGACAGAGACCATTACAGAGTAACACAACTGGTCACACACAGAGATTGTCTGTGAATTCCCCAAGCCTAAGTGGCACATGCAACCTCTACACCTAAGGCTCAAAGAAAATAGAACAAGGGATAAAGAGGAAACTAATTAATGTCTCATTTCTCATCAATGAAGCTCCCTCATGCAACAGAGGGCCAAGAACAGAAAAGGTCACAAATGGCCAAAGTGTAGAGAGTAAGAGTCTGCAGAGTGTGGGTCTTTGGACAGGACTGCTATGTTAAACTTCACCCACCCAGGGCTCAGGGACCATTGCAGAAGAGGGGGCAGAAAGATTGTAAGAGCCAGGGAAGAGGTCCATGACCATATGGAAATAGATTCCTACAAGCTGCTGGGACCTCGCTTACATGGACCTACAGTGGTGTAGGCATGCACAAGAACTACGCAAACTCAGACAAAACTCCAGCACAGAACTGTGGATATGGCCACAAACCCCAATTTTAGTCAAAGCATTGATTACTGGTGGGTAAAGAAGAACTGGTCTTTCTTTTTTTATTTATTATTATTTTATATGTATGAATGTATTGTCTACACGTAGGTTGGTGCACCTGTGTCCTGAAATCCCGCAGAGGTCAGAAGAGGGTGTCGGATTCACGTGGAACTGAAGTTAAAGATGGTTCTTAGCCACCGTGTGCATGATGGGAATCGAACCCGGGTCCTCTGCAGGAGCAGTTGGTGCTCTTAACTGCTGAGCCATCTCTCCAGCCCCTGAGAATTGATCTTTCTTAAAGGGAAGGACTCTACATAGGCTGAGTAGACCCCAGTGGATGGACTTGCACTGAAGAATGTCTGGGGACATTAACTTGACATGATATGCTTTAACACAAATGATTGAATGTATGAACTGGGTGGGGGGAGGTCTAGGAGGGTGCCTATGGGGAAGAAGAATAATGATGATTAGGATTGATTGAGATGTTCTGTTTGAAATAAATTTTAAAAATCAATAAAAATTTACAAGAATATTTTATTGATACACATCCTAATTTCTTTTTCCATTTTGCTAATAGAAAATTGGGTCATTTTCATATCTTGACTATTTTAGTAATGCTAAAAATAATGTGGTGACTCATACCTCCATGAGCTGCTGATATAATTTCTTCTGCTATATACTCAGATGAGGAATTTCAAAGCTATACAGTAATTCTGCCATATTGTTTTAGAAATTCCATACAGTTTGCAAGGCCAATGTCAAGGACATTCTAAAGTTTTTTCTAGTTCAGATCTTATATTTGGATGTTTAATGCATTCATTCCTTTTAATAACTTCTCAGCTTTGTTCTTTGACAGTTTTATTCATAGAAATAGTGCGTTCTGATTACTGTCGCTCTCCCACCATCTCCAAACTCCATCAACTGCTTTCACCCTCCACTCTTTTTAAAAATCTCTTTTCCCATTTATGTCTTTTATCATACTTGTGGCTGCTGAGTTTAACCAGGGCCATCTGTGTGACCATGGATTTGGTATTTTCTATTAGAACCTGGTGGCCATATAGGTGGGCATGCAACTGAAGACAGTATCTCCTATAATCTAACAGTAAACAGAGTACAACAGGGAGGTGTAGGGTCCCATGATTGCCTCCCCAATCCCTGATTGATTATTGATAGATACAGTGTTGTGCAAGCCCACTGCAGGCAGCAGCAGCTGTTATGATATCAGGATTACCTTAGTTATGTCATGCCTAGAAGATGGCATCTCCAAGCCTTTTTCTCTATCTTCTAGTTCTTATATTCTTTCCCTTTCTGCTTCTACAATGTTCCCTGAGCCTTATAGAGAGTAATATGAAAGTCCTGAGTAGTAGTGAGAACTGCCACTTATTCTCAGCACCCTCACCAATCTTAAGTTTCTATGTTCATTGCTCTTCTTTGCAAAAAGAACTTCTCAGATAAAGGCTGAGAGTATTTCTCTATGGGTATCAGAATTTATATTTAGAAGACAGGTTGGCACCATGAAAGTTAAACAGTAATAACCCCCCCCCCGGGGATTTTACCAGTTACATTGCCAGACATGAATTCCTTCTTGTGGAGAAAATCACATATCCAGAGCATAGCTGGTTACCCCAACAACATTAATGTCACTACCTTGCCTGACTGATTGGAATCATAGTTTGTAGAGTTCACAACTAAGTAAGACCATTGATACTTTTTCCCTGCCAGTTTGCATAGGGTGACAAGAAGTTTAAATTAACATTTTGCATATAGTTATATAGTTTTCCTAATGTTACTTAGGGAAGGATCATTCTTTCCCAATTGGATCTTGTTTCTTTGCTGAAAATCAGTTGATACCTTATGTCACACAAGGATATCTTTATCCAGTCCCATTGAAACTAAGTTTGCTTTTAAGCTAGCGCCATACTGCTTGAATTAATATCACTTGCCATCAGAAAAGTTGGTGGCCCTAGGTTTGTCCATCTTATTATTTCTTTGGTTATCTGGGTTCTTTTTCATTTCACAAAAATTTTAGGACTTCTTTACTATTTCGTTAAAATGATATTGACACTCATATAGTTTTCCATTGAATTTGTACATTGTTTTACAGAGCATAGGCATTTTAGCAATATTAGTCCTTCTGATTGTAGAATAGGAACATCTTTCTGTTAGTTACTTTTCTCATTGCTATGAAGGATTGATTTGTGCTTGCGTTTTTAGAAGATAAGCAATCCATTGTGGCAGGAAAGGGCAATTGAACCTTTCTGGAAATAGTCTCATGAACACACCCACAGATGTGTTTCCCTAGTGATTCTAAATCTAGTCAAGTTCACAATGAAAGTTACCCATCACATTAGGATGTTTTTGTTTTGGGGGTTTTATTTGTTCTTAGGTCTTTATTGTCAGAAAGCATGCAGACAGCAACTCAGCAGCCCCGGTAAAGAGTACACTACCACTATCCTCTTATCAAGACTTCTCAATTATAAAATCTTGAAAAATAGTTTGGGATCTTTTAACACGGAGAAATGAAAACACAAGTATTCTTAGGAGTTCATTTATAACGTAATTTTGAATTTAGTGATAGTCCCTTTTACAATATGACTTTCCACCACATGGAATTTCTATAAACCTGAGACATATGCCTGTATTAGCCAAAAAAATAGTAGCATAAATCACAACAAAATATGTGCTTTCTATGTGAATATATTAAAAGAGACAGGTGAGAATGTACTCTACCATTAATAAAAATTCAGTGTCATTTTTGTAATTATTAAAATACAAATTAATGTGCTACACATAAACTATATAACTTCATTAAATACTGAAGAGTTTATGTAAAGTATGAGTTTGTGAGGAATCAATAGTGCTCATCAGAGTGACAGAATATAAAGCATTTTAGACACTTCAACTTGTCTCTGAAGGCACAGATATTCCTATGTATCCTTGGATATTCGATTCACCATAGGAAAAATTCTCTTTGGCCAAAGAATTACATTTGTTTATCTTTATTTTATCTTATCTTATATTAATACTTGTTATTGAGGTCCTTCACTCTGTTCCTAAAGAGTACCATCTCCTCAAATCATAAATACCACAAAAATTCAACCCAGGTAGATTACTTCAAAATTGATTTTTTTGTTCATAGATCTGTTTCTAATTCAGTATCTTTCATTAGTGTGTTATAGCTTGTAGCATACAGAGCTGTCCAACCATGGATGAATTCCTTCCTAAGAAGCTTATTCTTTGTTATGCTTTTTAAATAAGATTATTTCTTAATTTTTTTAGTGAGTCATTACTAACCTAAATAAATGTGAATAAGGAGCTGATTAGATGGCTCAGAGGGTAAAGACACTGGCTGTCAAGCCTGATGATCTGAGTTGGATCCCCAGGAGCCACATGGGAAACATGTTGTGAACACTTCTATAGGAAGGCAGGACACTCATACAGAAAAGCAGGACACCTAGGCCTTTTGGCCATAATTAGTTTATTTTATGTGGGCAGATTCCAGGTTCATACAGTTGAGCCCCATACACATCAGGCAGTTGTGTTACATACCCTTGTTACAATTTGTGACCCTTATGTAGAAATTGCATGTGTTCTGATTGGACACCCTAGACTATATGGTCCCAATATGGTGGCATATGTGCAAATGTGCATGGAGATTATGGGGACATGTAGACATTGATTGGTCTGTGATTTCCTCTATTCCTTTATGACCGTTTGTGATGGTTAATCCTGAGTGTCAACTTGACTGGACTAAGGAACAAATAAGAGAAAAAGGATCTTCAGATTGGACTACCTCAACCCAGATGGCCCAACCCAAATGTGGGCGTTACCTTCTGCTGGCAGGCAGTATTAAAGGCCATGGCAGAGGGAGCTGGTCCCTTTTGTTCCCCTGCAGCTTGCCTCTCTCTCACTGGTGAGGATGTCATGCTGCTGTGATTAACCCTTTGGATCTGAGCATGTACTGAGACTGGCAGATCTCTTGGAATCCATTGAGCCTTCAGCACCACATTGGGACTACTGAGACATCCAGCCTTGTGGACTGAGCAGTCCCCTGGATTCTCAGCCTCTCCAGTGCAGTGCAGCTACTGTTGGACTCCTTGAACTCTGTCACGTGAGCAAATCAATAAATTGTATATAGCTCTATATTTGTTCTGTTGCTTCTGTTTCTTTAGAGAACCCTGACTAATACAGATTTTGGTACCAGAAGTGGTTCTAGAGAAACAGAATTGAAAGGATGAATTTCTTTAGTGAGCTTGATAGTTTCTGGAGCCAGCTCTCCAACCCAATGAAGCCTAGAGTTACCGAAGGCTCTCCTGGTGGCATGAAGAGGAATGATAATCCTTGGTGCAGACTATTTGATGTAATTATGAAGATAGATCCATTTGACTCACCTCTTGTGAGAAGCAAGGAATTTAGTGACTCTATATATAAAACATTTGAGAAATTGCAGAAGAATAAGGAAAATAATGATGTTGCCTGGTTGCTCCTAGCATCTCTGGATAAAGTGATAGAGGAAAATAAGGAGCTCAGTGATAAAATTGACCAGCTCCAGATTCGAAACAATGGTTTAAAGTTTCCAAGTGTGCTCTGGAAGAGCATCTTCTCTCCAGCAGCCAAAGAGCTAAAGTGGCAGAAAATCAAGCTGGAGCCCTTATTATATGTTTGGCAGATTTACAATGCAAATTTAATTCCCAGCCACAAAGAGTGTCAGCAGTCAAATGAGAGCACTGGTGGGGAAAGGGTAGAACCCTGACACTTGGGATGGAGATGTGTGGGAGAATCACAATGATGAGGATTTTTGAAGCCTCGGATTCTGAGGGATTTTCTTTATCTGAGGAATTAATCTCCCCACCCTCAGCAGAGAATCCACACCCTGCAGATCCCTCTTCTCACCCTTGCCTGAGGAAACTAATCTCCCCCTCCCAGTGGGAGCTAATGTCCCTCAGGGCCCAACAATTGTTGCCTCTAGACCTATAACTAGATTGAAGGCTAAGCAAGCTTCTAAAGGTGAGACAGAATGTATGGTCCATGATGAGGTGCACTACACCTCTAAAAAAATTAATGAGTTTGCTGATTCATTCTGGCAGAAGCCTGAGGAATACGTTTGGGAATGGATTTTAAAGGTGTGGGATAATGGTGGAAGGAATATAAAATTGGATCAGACTGAGTTTATCGATATGAGCCCACTGAGTAGAGATTCTAGGTTTAACATGGAAGCTCGAGTGGTTAAAAAAGGTGTTAAAAGTTTATTTGAATGGTTGGCTGATGTATTTATTAAAACATGGCCTACTAACAGTGAGTTAGAGATGCCTGATATTCCTTGGCTTAGTATTGATGAAGGGATTGTGAGGGTCAGGCAGATGGGTATGCTTAAGTGGATTCGAAGTGTAAAATCAAATTCTCCACAATACGAGGACCCAGAAGACATGCCTTTCACTGAGTTTATAAGATGGAAAGTACTGAGGGAGACACCAGAACATTTGAAGAGCTTTGTTTTTGCTCTATATCTTATGCCAGATCTTACAGTTAGAGAAGTTGTTGCTCACTTGCATAAATTAAATGTACATGTAATGGGTTTAACAGGACCTCAGGGTAGGCGTCAGGTGGCAGCATTGAATCGCTGAAGGCCAGATGAGCATAGTTATCGTAGTTATCATAATGGGCGGCAAAGACAAAACAATGCCTATAATGGCATGACCCAAAATGATCTTTGGAACTGGCTAATTAATCATGGTCTTCCCAGGAACCAAATACATAAGAAGCCTACTAAGTTTTTATTTGATCTTTATAAGCAGAAAAGGTCTAGAACAAATGACAGGAAGTCAACATTCAGCAGTAGTGAATCCCGTCCAGTTAACCAGTTTCCAGACTTGAGGCAGTTCACAGACCCAGAACCCCTTGAATGAAGGGGTGGCCGGGTTCTGATGAGGAAGGACCTTGTCACAATACCAAAGAGTTATGCTGTTTGCCTTCCTCCTGTCCTTCCCCAGAAGGACCTGAGGCCTTTTACTAGGGTAACTGTACATTGGGGAAAAGGAAATAATCAGACTTTTCAAAGCCTATTGGATAGTAGTTCTGAGTTGACACTGATTTCAGGAGACCCTAAAAAGCATTGTGGCCCTCCGGTTAAAGTAGGGGCCTATGGAGGTCAGGTGATAAATGGAGTTTTGGCTGAAGTCTGACTCACAGTGGGCCCAGTGGGTCCCAGAACTCATCCTGTGGTTATTTCCCCAGTCCCAGAATGTACAATTGGGATAGATATAATTAGAAATTGGCAAAATCCCCACATTGGTTCCCTGACCTGTGGAGTGACAGCTATTATGGTTGGAAAGGCCAAATGGAAACCATTGGTGTTGCCTCTACCAGCAAAAATAGTGAACCAAAAACAGTATCATATCCCAGAGGGATTGCAGAAATTAGTGCCACCATCAAGGATTTGAAAGATGCAGGGGTGGTGATTCCTACCACATCTCCATTTAACTCTCCAATTTGGCCTATGCAAAAGACAGATGGATCATGGAGAATGACAGTTGACTATCAAAAACTCAACCAAGTAGTGACACCAATTGCAGCCGCTGTACCAGATGTGGTGTCCTTACTTGAGCAGATTAATATGTCTCCTGGTACCTGGTATGCAGCTATTGATCTGGCCAATGCTTTCTTCTCAATACAGGTTCATAAGGACCACCAGAAGCAATTTGCTTTCAGCTGGCAAGGCCAACAGTATACCTTAATGTCTTACCTCAAGGGTATGTTAACTCTCTAGCCTTGTGCCATAACTTAGTTAGAAGGGATCTTGATCGCCTGACTATTCCACAAAATATCACACTGGCCCACTATATTGATGATGTCATGCTGATTGGACTCAGTGAACAGGAGCTAGCAGCTAGTCTAGACTTGCTGGTAAAGCATATGTGCATGAGAGGATGGGAAATAAATCCAACTAAAATTCAAGGGCCATCTACCTCAGCGAAGCTTCTAGGAGTTCAGTGGTGTGGAGCATGCAGAGACATTCCTTCTAAGGTAAAGAATTAGTTGTTGCACCTCCCTCCACCAAGAAAGAAGCACAACGTTTGGTGGGTCTTTTTGGATTCTGGAGGCAGCACATTCCTCATCTGGGTGTGTTACTACAACCCATATTTCAGGTGACTCAGAAGGCAGGAAACTTTGAGTGGGGCTTGGAACAGGAAAAGGCTATTCAACAGGTCCAGGCTGCAGTGCAGGCTGCTCTGCCCCTAGGGCCATATGATCCAGCAGACCCAATGGTGCTTGAGGTATCAATGGCAGATAGAGATGCCATCTGGAGTCTGTGGCAGGCTCCCATAGGGGACTTGCAGAGGAGGCCCTTGGGATTTTGGAGTAAGGCCCTACCTTCAACTGCAAATAACTATTCTCCTTTTGAGAGACAGCTCTTAGCCTGCTATTGGGCCTTAGTGGAAACTGAACGTTTGACAATGGGTCACCAAGTCACCATGCGACCTGAGCTGCCCATCATGAGCTGGGTGTTATCTGACCCACCAGACCATAAAGTAGGACATGGGCAGCAACAGTCCATTATCAAATGGAAGTGGTACATACATGACAGGGCCCGGGCAGGCCCTGAGGGCACAAGCAAGCTACATGAAGAAGCTGCCCAAATGCCTATGGCTCCCACTCCTGTTACAATGCCTCCTGTGCTCAAGCATGCACCCATGGCTTCATGGGGTTTTCCCTATGATCAGCTGACTGAGGAAGAGAAGACTAGGGCCTGGTTTACTGATGGTTCTGCACGATATGCAGGCAACACCCAGAGGTGGACAGATGCAGCACTATAGCTTATTTCTGAAACAACCCTAAAGGACACTGGTGAAGGAAAGTCTTCACAATGGGCAGAACTTTGGGCAGTGCACATGGTTGCGCATTTTGCCTGGAAGGAGAAATGGCCAGAGGTTCAATTATATACTGATTCATGGGCTATAGCCAATGGTTTGGCTGGATGGTCAGGGACTTGGAAGGAGCATGACTGGAAAATTGGTGAGAAAGACATTTGGGGAAGAAGTATGTGGATAGAGCTCTCTGAATGGTCAAAGGATGTGAAGATACTTGTGTCTCATGTAAATGCTCATCAAAATATGATCTCAGCAGAGATGAGTTATAATCAAGTAATCGATGAATTTTCTGTGGATAGTCAGCCTCTTTCTCCAGCTTCCCTGTTGTTGCTCAATGGGCCCATGAACAAAGTGGTCATGGTGGCAGAGAAGGAGGTATGCATGGGCTCACAGCATGGACTTCCACTCACCAAGGGCTGATCTGGCTACAGCTGCTGCAGTTCAGATTTGCCAACAACAGGACCAACATTGAGCCCCCATATGGTGCTATTCCCCGGTGTACCAGCCAGAACCTGTGGAGGTTGACTACACTGGCCACTTCCATCATGGAGGGAGGACAGCATTTTGTCCTTACAGGAATACGAACTTATCTGGTTATGGAATTCCTTTCCTGCACTGTAATTGCTTCTGCCAAAACTACCATCTAGGATTTATGGAATGCCTTATCTACCATCATGGTATTCCTCACAGTATCACTTCTGACCAAGAAACTCACTTCACAGCCAAAGAAGTGCGAAGTGGGCCCATGGTCATGGTATCCACTGGTCTTACATGTTCCCCACCACCCGAAGCAGCTGGCTTGATAGAACAATGGAATGGCCTCTTGGAGACACTTACAGCGCCAATTAGGTAGAAATACCTTGGAGGGCTCAGGCAAGGTTCTCCAGCAAGCATATATGCTTTGAATCAGCCCACTATATGGTACTGTTTCTCCTATAGCCCAGAATTCATGGGTCCAGGAACCAAGGGGTGAGTGGGAGTGACTCCACTCACTATCATCCCCTGTGACCCAGTAGGAAATTTTTGCTTCCTGTACCACAACCTTGCATTCTTCTGGTCTAGATGTTTTGGCTCCAAGGTGGGGGGAGTGCTTTTGCCAGGAATACAGCAAACTTTCCATTGAATGGAAGCTAAGACTTCCCCCTGGCCACTTTGGGCTTCCACTGCCCTTAAGCCAACAGGATAAGGAAGGAATAATAGTAGTAGGAGGAGTGATTGATCCAGACTACCAGGGGGAAATTGGACTTTTTCTCCACAATGGGGGCAAGGAAGTTATGTCTGGAAGGCAGGAGATGCTGTAAGGGCGCCTTCTGGTGCTACCATGTCCTATGATTTAAGGTCAATGGGAAACTACCAACAACCCAAACCAGACAGGACAATAAATGGCCCAAACCCTTCAGGGATGAAGGTATGGGTCACTCCTCCAGGAAAAGAGCTGAGACCTGCAGAGTTGTCTTGTTGATGGTGGAGGAAATACAGAATGGGTAGAAGAGAAGGTAGTCATAAATATCAGCTGAGGCTACGGACCAGTTGCAGAAACAGTGGATTATAATAGATATTAACTTTTGTCCTATTTAGGTTAAGAACGTGCTTGTTCTATATATACATATATTAAGCAGATACTTGTGTTGTTTCCCTTTTGAATGTGCAATTGAGATAAGTGTTAAATGTTGTCATATTTAGGTTATTAGATACTGAAGGACTAAGTGTTCCTCAAGGACATTACCACCTACTCTAAGATATAATGCTTTGCTACTGCACATGAGACACTTATAATGTTAGGTGGAATTATGACCTTGCCATTGTTTCATTGACATTTAAGCATAATATAAGGAGAGGCTATTGGGTGTCAAGTTGACAAGGGGTAGACTTGTGATGGTTAATCCGGATGTCAACTTGACTGGACTAAGGAACAAATAAGAGAAAAAAGGATCTTGGATTGTGATACCTCAACCCAGATGGCCCACCCCAAATGTGGGCATTACCTTTGCTGGCAGGCAGTATTAAAGGCCATGCAAAGGGAGCTGGTCCCTTTTTCCTTTGGCTTGCCTCTCCTCACTGGTGATTTGTCTTGCTGCTGTGATCAACCCTTTGGATTCCAGCATGTACTGAGACTGGCAGATCTCCTGGAATCCATTGGCCTCAGCACCAGATTGGGCTACTGAAACATCCAGCTTGTGGACTGAGCAGTTCCCTGGATCTCAGCCTCTCCAGTGCAGTGCAGCTACTGTTGGACTCCTTGAACTCTGTCACATGTGCAAATCAATAAATTGTATATAGCTCTATATTCATCCTGTTGCTTCTGTTTTTTTAGAGAACCTTGACTAATATACCTTTTCTTCATCATTTATCTGTAAACAGCAGTTGCTTAGGTTATAATTTCCACAAACTCCTCCTTCAGAGACCAGGAAGCAATCTAAGGCCAAGAGATTTTGATAAATAAAATTGTACATTTTGTTTTGCTGCTTGCTATAATATTAAGGGATTTTGCAGTTTAGTTATTTATTATGTTTACTTATTTTTTTTATATTTATTATATTTACTATATTATATTATTATATTATTATTTATAAATATATATTATTATTTATATTTATAAATATATATTATATTTTATATTTATTATATTATACTTATTATATTTACTAGTTATTTATTATATTATTATGTTTACATACAGCCTGATGAAATGATTCAAAATATAGAATGGAGTATGGCACCCCAGGACCAGACTTTGTCCAAGTCGATGGACCATAATCATGGACTTTAGGCTCAAGGGGTCACTCGTCATCTTTCCAGTTGCCAATCTATAAGGCTTATGGTCCTCTCTAGGTTTCCCAGTCCTAGTACACTTGAACTCACAAATGTTCACCTGTCAAGTGGGAGCAGGAAGAAAGATTAGCAAATAGTCCCAAACACACAAGATCCTGACCATTTAGAAGGAAATGCAGTATAAGCGGACCTCTCACACCTCCACAGCACTTTGCCTGGGGTTCACCATTTGATGTTTTTGTTGACATCATTCCACATCTGCTGGTGATGAGAGAAGTTAGACAGAGGGTGGAATCTGGATAAGCATGATTTTGTTTGTTTTTCCCTCTTTTATTTGTTTATTTTTTAAGGGATTCTACAATATAATAACACAGTTGTTTCAGATAACATTGATGTTACTCAGTTTGCTGTACAATTAGGTAATTGGTGCATTTTTTTTGAATGAGCCAAATTATTAAGCATAAGCATGAATGTAAGTAAGATTCATGTAAAAATCAATTTGCCGTATCTATGTCCAAATTTTGAACAACCCAAGCTTCCCATAGTCCAGTGGGTTGTTGTCTGCACAGCATGTTGACAAATAAGCAGACCAGTCTATATTGCTTGTAGTTCTCAGATTCCACCCCCATCTCTCCACAGCCCTTACTTCTACCCCACCTCCTCTTCCCACAATTTGTTCCCTAGGCTTTGGGAAGGGCACAAGTGGGTGGAAAAGCAAAACAGTCTCATTTTCTCTGGAGATGTCATTTTGGAATCTAGTCTGTTGAAGGTTGTTTCCCTTCATGGTTGACAGCTTATCCAGTGATACCTTTTTAGTCATACTAACAATGCACAAACAATTGGATGTAACAGAGCATTTAAACAATACTAATTATTATGTCAAGCTAAGCTGTAGTAGACACAGATGCTTGGATGGTATGCTAATCCACAAACTGTGTTTCTCTATAAAGGGTGACAAGTTCTATTGTGGGCTTATAACATCTCCTAACCACTAGAAGACATAAAATTGTGGCATCACCTGTGAATTTCTCCAAGGGAAGAGCTAATAGCCAATTAGATTTGGGATATATATAGACACTTGGCTGCCACTGTTGCACAGTATCTCCAGGCTGTTGAGTGTAGCTGATAACTGATGGAGGAGTCTTGCTTGTCTCCGGGAGACCAATATTTTCCTGTATTGCTTTGTGGCCTTTGGTAATGCTTTTTGGCATTTCAGAGGCCAGTTGTACGCTAGCAAGTGACGTCCCATAACATTTTTCATGCTCACACCAGGTCTTCGACAACAGGGACTTACTGCCTTTCTCCTTGCATATAGGCAAAAGGCCTTTTTAATTGGGGGGGGGAGTTGAATCCCCTAGCCAACATCTCCTAGGCAGAATAATTCATTGCTGATGTCAGAGCTTTCTTGTAGTAATATATTTTGCTTAATTACACAGCTTATAAACACTTTACTATTGAATTTGGCTCTAGATAAAGAATTATCCTTTCACAGTTCCTATGCCTATCAGTCAATTAAAAAAGGGTAGTTATACCTGTTTTATAGGAAATTACCACTATAACAATTGGCTCTAATTTACAGTTAGGGAATGATTTCATTACCATCATGTTTTTCTTTTTCCCATAAAGGGGAGAGGTAGGAAGGTTTCTCAGTATCTGGAAGGTAAACTTCGTTAGGACCCATTATAAACAGTTAACCCCAATAGTATTCAGAGAGATACTCAGTGTCTGTGACTCAGGAAGTCTGAGGTTCCTCTTTCTTTAATGTTCAGATGGGTCAGCCTCTCTGCTGGCATTTCCCAGTCCATCCTGCACAGCAGTAAGTTGTATGTTTTCAGGCATTTAGATTGGTGATTTTTACCTGTGGGAACATAAAATTCTCCTCCCATTTTTAGTTTCAAGATCTCAAAAATTGAAAACTTATCAATAGGATTGGAACACAGAGTTTTCCATTTGTATTCCAGAAAGGATACTACCCCACCTCCCACCTCCCTCTTTTTTTTTTTTTAGGTTTTTATGTTTTGACCTATAGATGCCTAAATTGTATTACACATACCCATGAACAGGAGCCAAGGCATAACCTTTCATTAAATTTACACAAACTGTTTCTCTTTGACTGTATGCCACTTATTTGGGAAGGAAATTTAAGCTTAGTTCCTTTAAATTATCCTACGAGTAAAAGAAAGTGTTATAATGTGATGTTGTATAATTCAGAAAAATATAGAGACAATTTGTGTACCTTAACCCAATACAAATTATAAATAAAACATTTACATTTTATATTCCCAATTAGTTCAATTTTATTACCATTTTCACCAAAGCCTACACCTAAATTTAACTAATCTAAACATTTCACTAAGCCTTAAAATATCCTATACATTGTGGATAAGGCTTGGGCAGAGTTGAGTACCTGCTAAATGGGTTAGCCTCTCTGCTGGCATTTCCCAGTCCATCCTACACAGTCAAAAGTTGTACGTTTTCAGGCATTTAGATTGGTGTTTTTCCATGTTTTGTTTTTTATAGTTTTAAATATTTTATTGAGCTTTTTTTGCATCATATAATAGATGTTAATAAAATTTAGAGCCCCTCTCTCTTCACTTCTCATAGCACCTCCACCAGATTTCAGATATTCTGCCATATATGTTAAGTTCTATACACTCAAGCATTTGTTCCCAGATATCCCTCAGTTCAAGTCTAGTCAGCATAACCATAGTCACTCCCTTAAAGAAGGTCTAGGCTCCCTCACCACACAGGAATCATTTCCCAATAGTTTCTTGGGGACCCATACCACTGAACATCCTAGGCAGTTGCATCATAAGATCTCTGACCCAGCCATGTAAGATTTCCAAAAGAAGTGTTGGCATGTTGTTCTCCCTATTTGGTAATGAAACTTCTTCTGATAATTTAGGTTTTAAAAGCCAAACCTCTGTACTATGACAGTGGCAATTTTTCCCATTAGAGGGCTCATGGGATCTACTTCTATGACCGTCCAAGGCCATTTACCTCCATATTGGTCCAATAATACACATAGCAACATAAGAGACTTGACTGTAGTCTTGGCCAGGGCCAGACACAGGTTGGTTTTTGTCATTGTTGTTTTGTTTTGTTTTGTTTTTTGGGGGGTGAAGAGATGGCAAGAAAGTTACTTCTTAGCTCTTCATAAAAGGGATAAAAGACCTTTTGGAAAATGGATTTGCAGGTGACTAAAACCCTCTTAAAATTTAGTACAGCTCCTGGGTCCTGCCCAGTCCATGATGCATATGCCAATCTGGGGACCTCTTTTCCATTTTGAGTCTCCAGTATTAGATATAGCAAAATTGGTAGGATTACAGGTTCTTGGTTTAGAATTAAATATGGCAACACCGTTTTGGAGGAGTGAAGTTTGACCTTGCCCCTGCCAACTGGGCCATGTGACCATCACAATAATGGCAAAAGAAGTTCAAAAACCTATCATGCTCTCTGCCACATCTGGATCAGACCAAAGACTGTTCGCACACCATTTGTCATTAAGCCTCCACATGGTATGATGCACAATATCTAGGACCCAACCATGGCCTTCTACTTGCCCCCAAAAAGCTCCTAAATAGTAGATATAAGTGTACCTCTCACCAGTCATCAAAGAAGCTTCTTTTTGCAGCTCATGGAAACTATTACTAAGTTCCATAACTGGTTAAACACAAAGAACAAATGTGTGTGAGATGCCCTGTCCGAAGTGACACATCTACAATGCAACCTCTACATCTAAGACTCAGAGAACATAGCAGCACAAGTGGCAGAAAGAATGTGAATGCATCTCTCAACCTGCACCACTGAAGTTTCCTCATACGACAGATGATGACTGTCCAGAGAGCCACAACTGGCCCAAATGCAGAAATAAGAGAGTGAAGTAGTGCTCATCCCTGAATAGGACACCTATATCAAACTTCTGCCATCCAAAGCACAAGGACCATTGCAGAAAAGGGAATAGAAAAAGGTAAGACACAGGGGAGGTGCATGACCACAAGGAAATAGTTTTCCAAGTGGCTGTAAAGTTCCTGATATGAACGTACAAGGATGGTGACAGGATGCACAAGACTCCTGCAAGCTCAAACAAGACAAAAACCCAGCATCAAAGTAGGGAAATGAGTAAGAACCCTTACCTTACCTGGGTAACTATTGACAACTGATTACTCATAGAGGGAGAGCTGATTTTCTTTAAGGGAGTGATGCTAAATAGGTTGACTAGGCTCCAAAGGATGGACCCATACCGAGGGACATTTATAGACACAAGTGTGACTAAATAAGCTTTAACATATATGACAGAATCCATGAAATCCAGGGGGGAGCTATGGGAGAGTAGTTAGGGGAGGGGATCTAAACAAGATCATAATTTAATAAAAATAAAATAGAATAGAATATTGACCCATGTCCCCCTCCCAACCCTCCCACCCCACTAGATTCACCATTTCAGTCAGTTCTTTGATGCATTCTTTTCTGTTGTTGGTGTTGTTGTTCTTTCCAATATGCATCACTCCCCACAAGAAATATTTACTACTGGGTTATTGGCACTAGCATCCACAGATGAAGGATACCATTCATCATTTGTTTTTCTGGGACTGTGTTACTTCACTTAATATAACATCTTCTAGCTCCATCCATTTACCTGCAAAATTCATGATGCTGTCTTTTTTTTACTGCTGAATAGAACTCCATTGTGTAGATGTACCACATTTTCTCTATCCACTCGTCAGTTGAGGGGCATTTGGGTTGCTTCCAGCTTTTTGCTATTGTGAACAGAGCTACAATAAATATAGCTGTGCATGTATCTCTGTGGTAAGATGAGTCTTGTGGGTATATATGCAGGAGTGTTATAACTGGGTCAGATGGCAAGCTCATTTTGAGTCTTCCAAGGGTTCTCTACACTGCTTTCCATAGTGGCTGTACAAGTTTACATTCCCACCAGCAATGGATGAGTGCTCCCCTTTCCCTACAACCTCTCCAGCACTTGGTATCATTTGTTTTCTTGATCCTGGCCAGTCTTATCAGAGTGAGATGATATTTTAAAGTGGTTTTAATTTGTATTTCCTAATTATTATTGACGCTGAACACTTTTTAAGATGTTTCTCAGCCATCTCTAATTCCCCCCCTGTGAAGTCTCTGTTCAGCTCTTTGCTCCATCTTTTGAGTGATTTACTTGTTTTCTTTCTTCTTTGTTTTTTAAGTAGTTTTAGATACTCTGGAAATCAATGCTTTGTCAGATGTATCTGTGGTAAAGGTTTCATCCCACTCTGTGGGTTTTCTCTTCACTTCCTTTATTGTTTCTTTGATGTACAGAAGCTTTTGAGTTTAATGAGATCCCATTTGTCTATTGTCGACCTTAATTCTTGCACAGCTGCTGTCTGATTTAGGAAGTCTTTTTGATGTGAGTTTAACAGGTATCCAAATTAGCCCAAACTTTGTCTACATATTATATGGTATTTTAGGACTTAGTAAAAGTAAAATTGTCTATATTAAAGAACATTGGTTAAAAGGTTTTAATAAAAATGGTAATACATTTAAGCTAATTGGAAATATAAATTGTCCACATTTGTTTTACTTAAAATTTCTATGACAACAACTTTGAAATTAATGTATACAAAAGTTCTCTATAAATTTTGTGTTGTACAGTATCATCTTGTAACATTTTCTTTTACCTGTAGGATAATTTAACTTAAGGAATTAAGTCTGTTTCCCAAATTAACAACACACAGTCAATGATAAACAGCTTGGGTAAATTTAATGAAAATTTGCACCTCGAATCCTGTCCATAGGTATGTGTACTACAACTGCCTTTTTGAGATTCATGGGTCAAAAAATAAAAACCTAAAATAAAAAAGGGGGGATACAGTTATATATTAGACCTTTTGTCAAATTTTTCAATTTAAATCTTAAAACTAACTATGGGAAAAGATTTACATGTTCCCACAGGTCTAAACGTCACCAACTTAATGGCTGAGAAAGAAAAGATCCAGCTTTGCATTGTGCAGAATGTACCAAGAAATATCAGCAGAGAAGTTGCCCCATCTAAACATTAAAAGGAAAACTGCTACAGGCATCAAACATCTCTGTGGATCCTATTTGTAACAACTGTTCATAATGAGTCCTAATTAACTTTACCTTCCAGGTGCTGAAAAGTTTTAATATGAGAGACTTTTTTACCTCCTTTTCATAGAACAAGGAAAACATGATGGTAATGAAGTCATTCCCTAACTGTAAATTAGAGCCGACTGTTATAGAGGTAATCTCTTATAAAACTGGTAAAACTGCTTTCTTTAATTGACTAATAGAGATAGGAACTGTGAAAGGATAATTCTCTATTCAGAGCCAAATATAATACTAAAGTCTTTATAAGCTGGGTAATTAAGCAAAATATATTAATAGAGGAGAGCTCTGATATCAGCGATGGATTATTCTGCCAAGGAGATGTTGGCTAGGGGATCCAAGTCCCCAAAAAGGTAAAATATTTTTGCCTGTAAACTGGGATACCTGGAAGAAGAGAGGAGGTAAGGCCCTGCTATCGAAGACCTGGTGCAAGCATGGGAAAGATGTATTGAGACCACACTTGCAAGTGTACAGTTGGTCTCTGGAATGCCACAGAGTGTTACCAAAGGCCACTAAACCAATAAAGCCCCAAGGGACATCTGGGTACAAATACTTGAACACTTGACTAGATAAAACATATATACGTATACACACACACATATATGTTTACATATGTGCATATATGTGTATATATGTATAAGAATGTGGGGAGCTCGGGTCTTCAGGAACACCGAGGCAGTAACCAGGGGCACCTCAGCTTCCAACACAGGCCAGGTAAGAGTGGGCCTGCCCCCTCGGAGTGCAAGGGCTTCAGGGAACCTGAGGCAGCAGCCAGTAGCAGCATGCTTCCCCCTCAGGCTCTTATCTGTCCCACCCAGCTGAGAACTCAGGTCTTCAGGGATACTGAGGCAGTATCCAGCTTCTTCTGCAGGCCAGGATGGACAAGAGCAGGCCCACCCTGCTGGGATCCCAGGTCTTCAGGGACACTGAGGCAGCAGCCAGTAGCAGCATGGCTTCCACCCCAGGCTGGCCCCAATAAGAGCATGCCCACCACACTGGGAACTCAGGTCTTCAGGGACACTGAGGCAGTATCCGGCAGCACCTCAGCTTCAGCTGCAGGCCAGGCTAGACAAGAGGAGGCCCACCCCACTAGGAGCTCAGGTCTTCAGGGACACTGAGGCAGCAGCCAGCACTACCTTGGCTTCTGCTTCAGACCTGGTAAGAGCTGGCCTCCTGGCTGGAAGCTCGGGTCTTCAGGAACACTGAGTTAGTAGCCAGTGGCACCTCAGATTCTGCTGCAGACTGGATAAGAGCCAGACCATCCAACTGGGAGCTCCAGTCTTCAGGGACATGGAGGCAGTTATCAGCTGCATCTCTGCTTCCACTCCAGGCCAGATAAGGGCCAGCCCATCCCACTGGGAGCCCAGATATTTAGGGACACTAAGGCCACAGCCAGGTCGCTGGTGCATGGGTCAAACCAGTAACAGCCCCCCACGCCACCCCCAGTCAAACTAAAGGAACAGGCCTAATTGCAAGGAAGAAATATCTGAATTTCACATCAGAGTACAAACAAAACAAATCAAATTCACATGCCAAAAGCACAAAGAACAATCAGCAACATGGGAAAAATAAGAAATCTTCACCAAACTCTGTCAGTATTATAGAGGACTCCTACAATGAGATCTCCATGGAGGTAACCCAGGACACATCTTAAAAGAACAATCACAGATATACTCAAAGAAGTCAATGACCTAAAAGGGAGAGAATGACCCACTCTGGAAGGAATTGGAAAGGCTGAAAAAAATCTCAGGTTGAAATGAAAAAGGAAACTGAAAAACTAAAAGGGGAGGATGGTCAACACTGGAAGGAAATGGAAATACTAAAGGAATCTCAGGTCAAAATGAAAAAGGAAATTGAACTCATCCAGTTAACAAGAAAGGGCAAGAGAAAGCCTCAGTAACAGAATGGACAAAGCAGAAAATAGAATATCAACCCTGGAAGACAGCATGGAAGAACTGAAGAGCTCAAGCAAAGTCTATGAAAATAAAAAAAAAAATGAGTGGAATAATCAGGAAATGTGGGGCACCATAAAGAGACCAAACCTCCTTATCATAGGTATAGAGGAAGGAGAAGAATCCCAGGATAATGGTATGGACCAGATTTTCAACAGAATTATAGAAGAAAATTTCCCTCAATTGAAAAAAGACACACCCGAGGCTGGAGAGATGGCCTAGCAGTTAAGAGCACGAACTGCTCTTGCAGAGGACCCAGGTTTGATTCCCAGCACCCATATGGCAGCTGAGAACTGTCTTTAACTCCAGTTCCAGGGGAATCCAACACCCTCTTCTGACCTCTGTGGCATTGCACGACATGGGTGCACAAACCTACATGCAGACAGTATATTCATACACATAAAAAATAAATAAAATTTAAAAAAGAGAAAAGACACATCAATACAAATACAAGAAGCACATAGACACCAAATAGACAAGATCAGAAAAGAAACTCCCCATGCCATATCATAATCAAAACTCTAGATGCTCAAAACAAAGATAAAATACTGAAAGCCACAAGAGAAAAACAACAAGTTACATATAAAGGGAAACCCGTCAGAATTACAGCTGACTTTTCAACACAAAGTATGAAAGCCAGAAGATCTTGGATAAAAGTATTTTCAGTACTAAATGACTACAGATGCCAACCCAGGTTACTCTACCCAGCAAAAATGTCAATTATAATTGAAGGAGAAAGGAAAATACTCCATGACATAAACAAGATGAAAAAATCCATGTCTAGAAAACCAACCCTCCAGAAAATACTCAAAGCATTTCAGAGGACAGAAGAAAGGAGCAGCTATCCCCAAGCAGCAAGAGAGAGTGATTAATGAAGGTATAAACCCAGAAATACAAACATAGACCAAACATGCAAACAGAAAATAAACTGAAGGTAAGCAATATACAGCTCTCAATATTAACCATAAATATTAATGGTGTAAACTCCCCAATCTCTGGACACAGACTGGGAGAATGGATTAAGAAATTGAATCCATCTTTCTGCTGTCTATAAGAAACACACCTCACCTTCAAGGACAGGCACCATCTTAAGGTGAAAGGATGGAAAAAAATTTCAAGCAAATGGCACCAAAAAGCAATCAGGAGTTGCTATTTTAATATCAGACAAAATAGATTTCAAAGTAAAACTAATCAGAAGAGATGAAGAGGGTCACTACATCCTTATCAAAAGATCAATCAACCGTGAAGATCTCACAATCATAAATATACATGCACCAAACACTGGTGCATTGAACTTCATAAACACAATTCTGAAGGACTTCAAGACACAGATCAATCCCAGCATACTAATAATGGAGACGTTAATACCCCGCCCCATTGCACAAGTCAACTGGACAAAGAATAAACAGAGAGACATCTGAACTGAACAATACAATACACCAAATGGACCTAACAGACATCTACTGAATATTCCAGCCAAACACCAAAGAATATACTTTCTACTCAAGCACCCCTGGAACATTCTCCAAAATTGACCATACAGAGAGCAAACCTCAACAAATACTAAAAAATTGAAATAATTTCATGCATCTTGTCAGACCACACTGCAATAAAGCTTAATATCAACACCAATAAGATTCCTACTAGCTACAAGCACACATGGAGGCTAAACAACACACTGCTGAATAATGAATGGGTCAAAGAGGAAATAAAGAAAGAGATAAAAGCATTTCTGGCACTAAATGAAAGAGATGATACAACACAGCAAAACCTATGAGAAACCTTAAGAGCAGTCCTGAGAGGGAAATTCATAGCCCTAAGTGCCTACATTAAGAAAACAGAAAGAGCACAAATAAATAAATGACTTAACACTGTAACTAAAAACACTTGAGAAGCAGCAACAAATGAATCCTAAACCTGGAAGACAGGAAGAAATAACAAAGATCAGAGCAGAAATCAATGAAATAGAAACAAAGAAAACAATAAAAAAAAATCAATGAATCCAAGAGCTGGTTCTTTGAAAGGATAAACAAGATAGATAGACCTCTAGCCCAACTGACTAAAAGAAAGAAAGAGCAACTCCAAATCAACCAAATTGGAGGTGAAAAGAGAAACATCATAACAGATAGTGAAAAGGTTCAGACAATCTTATCTTTTTTTTTTTTTATGTGTATGAGTGTATCGTCTGCATGTAGGTTGATGCACCCGTGTAGTGCAATGCCATGGAGGTCATGAGAGGGTGTCAGATTCTCCTGGAACTGGAGTTAAAGATGGTTCTTAGCCACGATGTGGGTGCTGGGAATCGAACCTGGGTCCTCTGCAAGAGCAGTCGATGCTCTTAACCACTGAGCCATCTCTCCAGCCCCAAGTTCAGACAATCTTATGGCAATACTTCAAAAACCTATACTCTTACTAAATTTGAAAACCTAAGAGAAGTGGGTGAATACCTGACATCATTGAATTCACCAAGACTTTACCCAGAAGAGATCGACAGCTTAAATAGGCCATATTAAAGGAGGAAATTTAAACTGTAATAAAAACCTCCCAACTAAAAAAAGTTCAGGACTAGGTGGATTCAAGGTAGAATTCTATAAGACATTTAAAGAAGACTTACAGCCACTACTACACAAATTATTCAGGAGGATAGAAACAGAAGGAAATCTCCCAATTCCTTCTATGAAGCCAAAATCACTCTAATACCAAAACCAGGCAAAGATAACAATGAAAAAAGAAAACTATAGACCCATCTCATGAATGAACATAGATGCAAATGTTAGTTTTATAATCCAAGTTTTTCAACAAAAGTATCTTTTTTTTACTTTATTTGCATTAAAAAAAACTTTTATTGAAATTTTTGTGCCAAGTAGTTCTTCAGGAAAATCAAGAGCAATGCAGAGTTTCTGGTAAATGAATGGAACTAGAAGCCATTAAGCTAAGTGAAGTAACACAGTCCCAGGAAAACAAATTATGTATGGTGTCCCTCATTTGCAGATCCTAGCACCAAATTCTCATATGTAAACCAAGTCTGATGCTAGCATAGATAAAACTTGAAGTTTATGGCTCCATTTCTGAAGTTCTAAGATTTATAAGAAAGAATCAATCTCTTCTTTGAAAGCACATTAAAACATACATCAATTTGCTATGTAACCTGGGAATGTCAAGTTATATTTCTTTCTGCCTACATGAAAAATTACTGTTAAAATGTGAATCCCAAACATGTTTTTGAATTAACTTATAGCTTAGTTTCAGACTCTCGCTTTGGTATATATGTGGAGTGTATATATGTGTACTTTGGAATAATATCAAATCAAAGGGAACAATAATAAGAACAACAAAAGAAATAGAAGTGTAATAACTAAACTGAACTCAAACTAAAAATATGCAATTATGTCTTAGAACATAAATTTGAAATTCTATGTCTACTCTAATTTCTGAACATTGACTACTGGCAAAACTATACTACCATGATTTAACAATAATGTGAAATTTGTCAACGTTACTACAATCTGAGTTTACCATTCACTCTATTTCAAAATTCTCCAACCTATGCAAAGTCTTCAAATGTAATCATGCTACTTATTAAAGAAAGTGATGTTAATAAAATCTTTCTAAAAAAAAATGTTGGTTGGTCTAAGCTTCAGGTTCTTCTGACTTTGTGTTGAAGGGATGAGCTAGTTCCATTCTAGCTTGCTAGAAGCTCCTCCAGAGGCCCAAGTTGAGTAATAGGATGGAAACCACTGGATTATGCTCCATGTGGAGGAGTGCTGCCTACATTCTAGGGCAGGCTGGAAATGTCCAGATATGGGTCCAAGCAGGAGTCTAGCTTGGAGCAGCAGGAGGGGCCTCAGATGTTCCCTAGCTAAGTGTGGGGTGCAGCACCATCACACCTAGGAGCTCTCACCCCTTTGCAGAGGCCACCTTCAGGCCTCACATGCAGGCTGGAACCCACAGGACCCAGTACCACTTGTAGGGCGACTGTCTGTACTCCAGAACAGGCTGGAAAATGCAGGTTTATGTTTTTAATAATCGTTCTTTTACATTTATTTATTCTTGGGGTATATTCAGGAAGTCAGAAAACAACATGTGGGAAATGATTCTCTCCTTCCACCATGTGAATTTGGAAACTGAACTAGATCCTGATCCTCAGGCCTGGCAGCAAGGGGGAGGGTGGGGATGATGGGGGTGCTGGGGCCATGGAAGGAGGAGACAGGTGGTAAGGGATGAAGTAACAGTAGAGATGACTGGAACTTGAGTGGCTAGGAAATCCAGAGTGTAATGTGATGATGCCCCCCAAGACCCCATGAGAAATTCACACACACTTTCTGAACATCAGTGTGTCAGTTGTGCAACCTGGTGGCTGTGTAGCAGGGAACACAGTGCAAGACAGAGGATACATCCCTTTGAAAGGTTGGTTAGAGCAATCCAAGTGACACTCAGAACAAAGCAAGCTATCTCTAAAACTCTTGATTATCTACAAGAAATAGAACATAAGACTGCTGTTCAAAACAGGAAATGCTTTAGGGAGAGGACTCAGATTAGTGTTATAGGAACTTGACCTAGAACTTTTCTTTCTGAAGTTAAATGCTCATAATGCTAGAGGATATGCACACTGTTGTGAGAGAAAAAAAAAATCAATGGTACAACCTAGTGCCAAACCCTAACAACCATCATGAGCTGCCCAGAAAACTACTTCTATTAGTGCAGTAGAGGCACTGTTGTCTGGGGGATGGTCAAC
This sequence comes from Rhizomys pruinosus, assembly GCA_009823505.1. Classification (NCBI taxonomy): domain Eukaryota; kingdom Metazoa; phylum Chordata; class Mammalia; order Rodentia; family Spalacidae; genus Rhizomys; species Rhizomys pruinosus. The sequence continues at coordinate 1,844,061 of VZQC01007452.1, forward strand.
AGTTATCTAATTTGACCTGGAACCCTTTTTATGGGAACGAACCCATGAGTGTCACTGTATACTCAGCCAAATGCACAGGGCTGGAGAGGATATAGAGCCTAGAGAGAAGCCTATTGGTGTCATATCTTTAGACAAATGAAATTTCTTATCATACACTAACTATGAAATCTTATATTTACAGAAAACCATATTGTATGTCACTCATCAGAAAAGCTACTCTTTGAAACAGATGGAGGCCACTGCAGAATCCGACCACTGGTCAGACACAGAACATACACATCTGAAAAGTCCTCATTTCCAGGAGACATGTCTACAATTGAGAAAATGAATGCACTCCTCAATTCTTTTGAGTAAACCTTCCTTTCACAATAGAATGTGGTTCAAACAGAAGGCCACAACTAGTCAAGATTCAAAGAACAGGAGAAGCAGTGACTTACAACTCACTGCAAGATTTCACTTGTAAACCTGTTGGCAATGTAAGCATCAAACACGGGACCCATACCAACTCAGACAAGGTCTCAAAGCAGAGCAAAAGAAATGAGTCGGGGACTGACCCTGGGCTGAGAACTACAAAAGACTGAGTACTGTTGGGTGGAGAAGTGTATGCTTTGCCTAAGGTTCCTAGATATGCTGACTAGACTCCAGAGAATCTATGTGCATAGGACATCTGGGTTTGGGAGCTTGACTGGATAGGGCTTAGCTTGGATGCTGTAATGCATGAGCTCTGACGGGGGAGTGGGGCAGAGGTGGGGACTGGTTTGATTGGGAACCATTGTATGGGCGGTAAAAATGCTCAATAAAACAAATTAAAAAATAAAAATATCCTACCTAAGGGGATTTCATATTTAATTTAATATTTCTAGATTAAATTTGGGGCAAAAATATAAATCAAAAATAAAAATCCAAAGACTGAGCTGTGGAGATATTGTACCATTTGACAAAACAAGTATGGAGGACCATGTTAAGATCCTCAGAAGCCACCTAAAAAGCCAAGTTGCATGGCACCTTACCTGTAAACCCAGCAGAGATGGAGAGAGAGAACACCTGAAGCAAACTGGCTGGTCAGACTAGCTGAAACAGTGAGTTCTGCACATTCAGTGAAAGACCAATGTACAAGGTGGAGAGCTACTGAGAATGACACCAGATTTTAATCTTGAGACTTCATATACATATGGACATGTGTGCACTCCTCCACAGACACATGTGCTTTAAAATAACCACATACACACACACACACACACACACACACACACACACACCATGCAGCCACCACAAACACACATATGTAATAACCATAAATCCAATGGCTTACCAATGAAAACTCAAATTTTATATATGGATTATACTTAGCCTAACAAGGACATAATTTATTTGAACTTTTAAGGGAAAGTAATGATAAAAATATTTTTGACAATATGCTTAAGATGTCAATTACAAACATTGTTAATCTAAGAAGGCTTATATATCTATTCAAGTGTCTCATACTTTTCATGAAAATGTCCCAATATTGAGCAACACCCTCCAGCTCCTAAGGAAAAAATTTTAGAATACTAGCTTCTAATTACTAAAATCCAACATCATTTCCAAGAAATTATTATATAAAATAAACCATATTAAGGATGCTGAAACTCCTGATAGCTTTTTAAAATTTATTTATTTTATTTTATATGTATGAGTATTATTCCTATGATTCACCACATTAATTTTAGAGTAGATTTTAAATGCCCCTTCCACAAAATATGAGACAGATATTCTAGTTTGTATGCATTGATATTTCTCAGGTGAAAAAGATACTGCAGATAGAAATATTGGGTTTGACAGGCTCTTGAAGCAACAAAGAATGTGGCCATATTTAAGCATTAGAAAAACCAAATTATTAAACTTAGAGTTTATGTGTATTATTACTGTAACAAGTCCTACAAAATAACAGAAATCATTAAGTAAATACTTTCCTGCCTATTTTTCTCTTCAGAGCTCCCTTAATTTCATTATTCCGTAGACTGTAGATGAGAGGGTTCAACATGGGGATCACCACCATGTAGAACACAGACACCACCTTGTTCTGGTCAGTGGAGTAGCTGGACTTGGGCATCATGTAAATGAATGTGATGGTTCCATAGAATAGAGTGACTGCAGTGAGGTGGGAGGTGCATGTGGAGAAGGCCTTCTGGCGGCCCTCATTGGAGCGCATCTTCAGGATGGTGATGAGGATGTAGATGTAGGAGATGGCTATGACAAATATTGTCACCACAATGATAGAGCCAGAAGTAAATGAGGGAACAACTTCAGGAATAGTGACATCAGAACAGGACAGTTCCACTAATGGAGGAAAATCACAGAAAAAGTGATTGACTGCATTTGGTCCACAGAAGATTAAAGAATAGAAACATACAGTAAAAGAACAAGTGTTAAGAAAACCACCTATGTAACCAACTAGGAGTAACTTGACACAGACTTGTGTGGACATTTTGGTTGAATAAAGCAGTGGGCTACAGATTGCCATAAATCGATCATAAGCCATGGCAGCCAGAATGAAGCATTCTGTTGATCCAAAGAAAACAACTGAACCAAGCTGGATGGTACATCCATGGTAGGAGATGGTATTTCTCTCCACAAGGAAGTTAACAAGCATATTGGGTGTGACAGAAGATGAATAGCCTATGTCAGCAAAAGCCAAATGACTCAGAAAAAAGTACATGGGGTGATGGAGCTGAGGAGAGATTCTGATTAGAAGAATGGTACTGAGATTTCCAGACACGGTTACTAGGTAGATGCACAGGATTATGATGAAGAGGATGACTCGAAGGACTGGGTCATCTGTTAAGCCAAGTAAAATGAACTCTGTCACTGCAGTGTGGTTCCCATCCCCCAGGAAAGCCATGGAACAGCGTGACTGCTGCTGGAACAAAGCTATAATGGAAATGTAACATGAAAGAATTTATAAATATATCACTTCACAAATTCATATATGGAAATTATTATTGCCAAAAATTCAAAAATTGAACTAATAACTTAGTTTTCTTCTACTATATGTGGCTGAAAGTTTATATATTTATGTATAATGAATATTTCTACATTTTAAAAATTAATTTTAGCTGAAATGCAAAAAAACCCTTCAAATAATGTTACATCTTCAATGATATATTTAAATGTACCAAGGTCTTTTTAACGTGGGGATTTAAAATATGAGTTCTTATTCATATACTGAGAGTTCAAGACAATGTATTTTGACCACATTTCCCCTCCCCAAACTCCTTCTAGACCTGCCACCACCTGTGTTTTATTTTTTGCCCTCCCTCAAGTTCAATTTGTGTTGCCCAAAGACTTGAGTATGGATCCTGCTCTGGAGTGTTTTCAACTTAATAAGGAGCATGCCCTTGAAGAAAACTGACTCTTCCTTCCCCCGAAGCTACCAAATGCTAATAGCTTCTTAGCTACAGGAGGGACTTTGTGTTTACCTCCCACTTCATTTTGTCCAGCTGGAAAGTGACCTGACATTGTGCATCCTGTCACAACTGCTCTGAGTTCATATATGCAATTGTCCTGTTTTCTGAAAACCATTGTTTTCTCATACTCATCACCCACTTCTGTTTCCTACAATCTTTCTGGCCTCTCTATTGATCTGTGAGCCTTGGGGAATAGATATAAGGGTGATTCAAATTTCTCTTCCAAATTTGGTCAGGCTAGTCCAAGAGACACCCAAATATAAGCTGTTGTCCTTGGTTACCTCCTAGAAATTGAAAGTAAAATGCTATTGCTAAAGACATCACATAGTTTGGACACAGGATTTGGGGAAGTGAGCTGGCACTGACCTGGAAGCGTCCTCCTTGATTTCCAGGTATCATGATATTAGAAAGTACTATGCAAGCATCCAAGAGAGAAGACAAAGCAATAGTCCTGCCCATCCTTAAAGCCTACAAATCACAATGATTAGCCTAGCAAGATATTCCCAAAGTGGTACAATAGTGACATTAGTAGCTGTGGACTAAGTGATTCTTCAATAGGAGGGAATTGTATTTAGTATTATAATCCTAGACAAATACCAATGGCTGGAGAGGTCATGGACCCTAGAGGAGGACCTACTACTGCCGGTCTCCAAAACCAATATAATGTCTAACTGTATCCTAAATACTTATTCTTACATACAAAGATAAGTATGGTTTTCATCCTTACCAAATAAGCTTCTTTTCACAGCAGATGAAGACCTCTACATAGATCCACAAATGGTCAGAGTGCAGAGAATAATGTGGGCTGCCCAACCCAAATGGACACATTTGATACACCTAAGGATGAGGGAACATTGTGGAAGAGGGGGTGGAAAGTTTGCAAGGGGAAGAGGACCAGGACACCTTGAGCTAGAGAGTGTCTTCTTACACAACAGGAAAGCAGCATCCAGGAAATCTCTTGTCTTAACAAGACCTGCATGATGACAACACAGTGGAGGAAATTTCACAAGGTCATACACCTCCAGATGAAGAGCTACAGGGTGTCAATGCCTACTGAGAGAGGGAAAATCACTTTTCTCTGGGGAGAATCTCCCTGATAGGTTATCCAATCCAAAGTGGGAGGATTTGGAAGGGTGAAAATGATGTAAATATAGTTTTCATATATGAAATTCTCCAAAGTACTGAAATGATTTTTATGTGTATTAGTGTAAGATCATACATCTGAAACTGAGTAGTTAGCTAACATTTATGTTATGCTAACTAGATTATGGGCAAAAGAATCAATATTTTATATATAATTCTATCTTAATATCCATAAAATAATATCAAATACACTTATTATTCCCAATTGAAAAGAAACCTAAGTTTGAGATATTAATAACTTACCTAAGACTGCTTAGGAAGTAATGAAATCTGGATATGGTTTTAGTTATGCAGAAGTTAGCAGTTCATTCCTTTTTTTTTTTTTTTAACAGAACAAGTTGTGGTTTATTACTTAAAAATCCTGTTTATTTCGCTTTCTGACTCTGTGCTTGTGCCTTCAACACTTTCACCACAATTTTCTGCTCCTCAATAAGGAAAGCCCGTTTGATCCTGTCCCGGACACATTTAGCACACATAGAGCCACCATAGGCCCTGCTGACATGTTTTTTTGTTTTGGACAATCTCATAAGGACTTTAGGTCTCACAGCACGAACCCCTCGAAGTCTGCCTGGGCACACACCACATGCGGATTTGGGTGCTTTCCCAACCTTCTTGGTATAAAGGTAAACAATCCTGTTACCAGGNGAAACCCACACAGCCCAAGGGTCTCACCATCCAGCTGGGGGGGTTTGAGATGTCATCAAGTTGATCAAATAAGTGTCCCAGTATAATTGTGTGTTATTCACCATTCACCCCAATCACAACCCTTACTTTCTACCTATGCCCTCCTTCCACAGATTTGTTCCCTAGCTTAGAAAAAGGGCACAGGTGGATGAAAAAGAACAGTCTACTTTCTCTGGAGCTGTTGTTTTGGACTACTAATCATTCTGGCTGTTTCCTTTCATGGGCTGAACGTTTGTCCAGGAATACCTTTCAATCCTACTAGTGAAGCACAGAAATTAGTCTATATGATATTAGGATATTTAAACATTACTAAGTTAATGGTATGTTACACTATTGGTAATAGAGTACGACATCAGAGTGGATGTTAGCCATGAATTACTTTTTTTCTGTAAACATAGATCGGAGGGGTTACATGTGGCTTGTAACTCTCCTAACCACTAGAGGATGTAAGCTTTGTGGCATCAGCCATGGGTTATTCCACCAAAGGAGAGAGCTACAGCCAATTAGATTTGGGGTATATAGGCATATGGCTGCCACTGCTGCACAGTATTTCCAGGCAGGTGAGGGTGTGGTCTCGGTAGCGCGGAGGAGTTTTGCTTAAGTGCACAGCTTAAAGAGACTAGTATTATATTGTGTTCTGAATAGAGAATAATCCTTTCACAGTTCTATGATCTTTCAGTCAATCTTAAAGAAGAAGTTGTTTCCTTGGTTTTATGAGAGAATTACCCCTGGCTGGGCATGGTGGCACATCGCTTTAATCCTAGACATTGGAGGAGGAGGCAGGCAGATCTTTGTGAGTTCAAGGCCAGCCTGGTCTACAGAGTGAGTTTCGAAGGACAGCTGGGCTACAGAGAGACCTGTTGTGAGAAAAGACCAAAAAAAAAAAAAAAAAAAAAAAAAAGGAAGAGATTACCTCTATAACAGTTGGCTACAGTTAGAGAACGACCTCATCATCATCAATTCCTCCTTGTTCTATGAAGGAAGGTAAGAAAGTCTCTCATATTAAAACTTTGCGGGCACCTAGAAAGGTAAGGTTCATTAGGACTACTTATAAATAGTTTGTTACAAGTAGGATCCACAGCCGGGCATGGTGGCACACACCTTTAATCCTAGCACTTGGGGACAGAGGCAGGTGAGTCTTTGTAGTTAATTCAGGCCAGCCTGGTCTAACAGAGTGAATTCCAGGACGCTGGGGCTCACGGAAGACCCTGTCTTGAAAAGACAAAAAACAAACAAAAACAAACAAAAAAAAACACAACAAAAAAAAACAACAAGTAGGATCCACAGAGGGGTTTAATGCCATGTAGCAGTCTGAGGCTTTTCTTCCTTCAATGTGTCAGTAGTGAGCCAACCTTTCTGTGGCACTTCCTGGTACATCCCTACACAGATGCAAAGCTGTATCTTTTCTTTCTCAGCTGTTAAGTTGGTGACATTTTGACCTGTGTGGGAACATACAAAACTTTGGGATTGCACCACTCATTTCTTTGGTGTGGGCAAGGCCGTGAGTTCCACACCTGGTTCAGCCCAGGCTCGTCCCCCACCTTGCCATCATCATCGACCTCAGCGAGGCGCACAGAAGGCTGGAGGCTGTAGAACTTCTTCCCGGGACCTTTTAATATGTTAGCGGTAAGAACTAAAACTCTAGCCTATGTTATCTCTATTTGCAAACTATTCAACTTCATTGTAACTACTGTTTAAATTCAATTAATGAATAGTTTCTAAAGGAATGAACTGCTTTTTTTGCGGTTCTTAGCCTCAGCCTTTAAACGGCTTGGGGCGCGACGCCCATTTGAAAGACACTCAAGAAATGGTGCAGCGTTTTGAGAAACATACCGCGTAACGCGTCTCACACACTAGCCTCCAACAAATACTAGGCTGTCCCGATACCTTTTTTTTTTTTTTTTGGTCTTTTTGAGACAGGGTCTCCCTGTAGCCACAGCTGTCCTGGAATTCACCCTGTAGACCAGGCTGGCCTTGAACTCACAAAGATCCACCCACCTGCTTCTGCCTCCCAAGTGCTAGGATTAAAGGATTGAGCCACCATGCCTGGCCTTCCTTAATTTGTTTTTAACTGAACTGAATTTTAGTTTTTGAGATAGTCTTCTCATTGCTACTTTCCAAGTGCTGGCAACACAGATAGACATATTTTTAATTTTGATAATATCTAGCTTTTCTATTTTTGTTGTTAATAGTTTGTGCTTTGGGTGTCAGATCTAAGAAACTATACCTAAGTTAAGGAGTAGGACTATTTACACCTTTACTTTCTTCTAAGAGAGCCTTAGAGTTTCAGTACTTACCTTGACCTTGAAACCTTTGATCCATTCTGAATTTATTCTTTTTTTTATCTTTTTGAGACAGGGTCTCCCTGTAGCTACAGCTGGCCTGCAACTTGCTATGTAGACCAGGCTGGCCTTGAACTAACAGAGATCCACCTGCCTCTGCCTCCTGAGTGCTGGGATTAAAGGTGTATGCCACCACACCTGGCCTGAGTTTATTCTTTTTTCTTTTTTTTGGTCTTTTCCAGAAAGGGTCTCTCTGTAGCCCCAGCTGTCCTGGAACTCACTCTGTAGACCAGGCTGGCCTTGAACTCACAAAGATCTGCCTGCCTCTGCCTCCCAAGTGCTAGGATTAAAGGCATGTGCCACCATGCCCAGCCCAGGGGTAATCTCTCATAAAACCAGTAAAACTTCCTTCTTTAATTGACTAATAGACATAGGAACTGTGAAAAGGATTATTCTCTATTCAGAACCAAATATAATACTAGTCTCTTTAAGCTGTGCACTTAAGCAAAACTCCTCCGTCAGCACCAGCTACACCTCACCTGCCTGGAAATACTGTGCAGCAGTGGCAGCCATATGCCTATATACCCCAAATCTAATTGGCTAGTAGCTCTCTCCTTGGTGGAATAACCCATGGCTGATGCCACAAGCTTACATCCTCTAGTGGTTAGGAGATGTTACAAGCCACAGTAAGACCCCGTCATATTTTACAGAAAAAAAGTAATTCATGGATTAACATACCATCCAAATATCTGTGTCTATACCAAAGTAACATACCATAACAATTAGTAATGTTTAAATACCTATATATGTAACTGCTTGTGCTTCACTAGTAGGATTGAAAGGTTATTCCTGGACAAACTGTCAGCCCATGAAAGGAAACAGCCAGAATTGATTAGAGTCCAAAACAACAGCTCCAGAGAAAGTAGACTGTTTTGCTTTTCATCCACCTGTGCCCCTTTTCTAAGCCTAGGGAACAATCTGTGGAAGAGAGGCCATGGTAGAAAGTAAGGGTTGTGATTGGGGTGAATGGTGAAACTACAGCAATATAGACTGGACACTTATTTGATCAACTTGATTGAACATACAAACCCCCCCAGCTGGATGGTGAGACCCTTGGGCTGTGTGGGTTTGGGCACAACTGCTTGCAAATTGGTTTTACATGAAGGATGCTTGTACTCATAAATTATTACTCATTGTTAAAAAATGAAAAAAAACAAAGAAGAAAAATGAGTAAATAAAATAAAATAAAATAATTTTAACCTGCAAACTGAAAATATTAACTAAGTGGTTAACCTTCAACAACTCTTATCTTAAACAAAGACTGCACTTTATTTGAAAAAAAAAGGAGAAAGAAAGAAAGAAAGAAAGAAAGAAAGAAAGAAAGAAAGAAAGAAAGGGAGACCCAAGCGGGGGAGACCTTTCAACCTCAGATGATTCTAAATGCCTGAAGGATAAAGAAAAGCACAAATTTCAGTGATGAAGAAGAACTTAGTGATTAAGATTCTGTTTATTATGTAAATATTCCTAAAATAAACTCTTATTGTACAAAAAAAGGTCCCTAGTTACTTACATAGTTTACAATGTTTATCCATTAAACAAGACCTTTAAAAACATTTTTGAAGCCAGGAGTGGTGGTGTACGCCTTTAGTCCTAGCACTCGGGAGGCAGAGGCAGGCCGATCTTTGTGAGTTCAAGGCCAGCCTGGTCTACAGAGTGAGTTCCAAGACAGCTGGAGCTACAGGGAGACCCTGTCTTGAAAAATCCAAAAAAAAAAAAAAAAAACTGACCTCCATGGCATTGCACAACATGGGTGCACAAACCTACATTCAGACAGTACATTCATACACATACAAAAATAAATAAAATGTAAAAAAAAAGAAATATTACCGATTAAATAATTGCTTTATCAAACCACTTGAAATATCAATCTAATCATTCTGAAAAATATTATGTAAATAATACTCATTGAAGTTTATTCAAACACATAAAATCTTTTCATAATGTAACAATCTTTTCTAACTGCAGTATATTGGAATAAAATAAATAAGTTTCAGCATAGCATACTTATGAATACATTTTGAGCTTAAAAACTTAAGATGTGTCTTCAGATTCACTTACCTAGGAACCAGGTTAACTCACCTCCCAAGATGGTTGTCGTTATATATTAGTCATCATCCAAAGCATCTGGTGCCTGTGATGTTATAGGATTCAACAGTAAACAAAGTAGAATTTTCCACCAAATATTTTGATATATGACTGTCAAAGCATTTCATATGTGTTAACATTTTTTAACATGTTTGAGTGCTAAGGTTATATGTTGTTAAAGAACATGCAGATTTCTATAATTATGCTTGTATAAGTGCAGGATTCTAGGAAGCTGAATCATGACTATCACAATAATTTGATTTAATTTATCTTAAGGAACTTAATTCAGCAAAACATGCTTACCAACTACTTGATTATATCTTCCCTATTTCTCTTTTTATTTTTAAAGCATATTTTTATTTAATGCTTGTGCATGTCATACAATATATCTTAATCGTATTTAGCCTCCCCTCCATCTGCACCTACCCATGCCCCCCTCCCAGACTTCATGCATTCTGTCATATATATTAAGACCTATTGACTGAAGATTTTTGTACCCAAGTACCCCTCGGTGAAAATTCATCTACTGGAGTCTATTTAGCTTATCTAAATTCAGTCTCTTAAAGAAGATCAACTTTTCCTTTATCGCTGCATAAAACTCCATTGTGTAGATGTACCACATTTTCATTATCCACTCATCAGTTGAGGGACACCTGGTTTGCTTCCAGCTTTTCCCTGTTGTGCACATATCTCTGCAATAAGGATGACTCTTTGGGGCATTGTATGGCTGGATCAAGTGGTAGGTTCATTTTGAGTCTTTTAAGAGTTCACACTGCTTTCCATAGGGGTTGCACGAGTTTGCTTTCCCACCAGCAGTGGATGAGTGTTCCCCTTTCCCCACATCCTCTCCAGCGTTAACAATAGCTTGTGAACACAGTTTCAAAGCATACAGTATTTTCAAATAGTATAGGAAAATCGATAAACCAGATTCATTCACAAAAAGCCCAAATCTCACCTCATAAAATAAGAATTCATCCATATTGTAGTAAGAAGTTCAAAGTTTTAATGATTTTATAGGAGGTAAGCTGTCTTTTATTATTGCTTTTCTTCAAGGCTAATTCTCTGAAGATTCTAGCGATCCAAATGTGAAGTGCATTACACCAGGGATAATTATCACATTCTCCAGTGAATACTGAACAGTTCCTTTCACACAAACACGGTAATCTCTTAGAATTCCATTGATAATCAAGTGATTTATTTTATTTACATGCCAGTGTATTTTGATTTGGTAATTATTGTGAATATACTATAACAAATGGTTCTATAGCTAAATGTTGGTTGTATGTTTGTATTAGAAATTTCAGGTTAAAGGATACTGAGCTGAAAATTTTAAATGGTAACATTAGGTTTCTTTCATTCAGCATCTGTTAATTTTATAAATATTTATTAATGGTAGATGTAAGACTCTAGGTGCACTAGAGAACCTAGGGAGGATGATTTACTAAGTTGAATTAAAATTTCTAAAAAATTTATTTTATTTTACACATAGATGTTCTGTCTTTGTGTATGAAGTGTTCACATATGTGCAGTGCCTGAAGATGGCAGAAAAGGGCTCTAGAACTGGAATTATGGGTAGTTGATAGCTGCCTTGTGGGTGCTGGGAACTAATCCTAGGTCCATTGCAAGAGTAGCAAGTTCTACTAACCACTGAAACATCTCTCCAGCCACCCATGCTGAATTTTTATGCTTCTTTGTAAAAAAAAAAAAAAAGATTTATTTACTTTTATTTTTATATGCATCAATGTTTGCCTGCATTTATTTATGAGCCTTCTGTGTCCTTGATGTCCACGTTGTACAGAATAGGGTGTCAAATCACCTAGAACTGGAGTTATACAGGCAGTTGTGTCATCATGTGGGTGTTGGGAATAGAACCTGGGTGCTCTTCAAGAGCTTCAAGTGGTCCTAACTGATGAGGCATCTCTCCCATCTGAATATTAATGCTTCTTTATGAAAAAGAATGACCATTTCAATAATAAGAGGACAATAAAAAATGAATTTCTGGCTGTGGATGAAGCTCAGTTAGTAAGTGCTTGCCTAGCATGCACTAAGCACAAGGTTTGAATCCCTGAGTCACATAATCCAGGTGTGTTTATGCACATCTCTAACCTGAGTACTTAAGAAGTAGAGGCAGGAGCCTCAGAAATTCAAGGTCTTCCTCAATTATATATAAAATCTGAAGTGAGTCTGTATTACACAAGACTCCTATTCTTCTGAAAACTAGAGAGTAAGAAACATAATTTCATGGAAAAATTGGTGAATGAATGAAACTAAAGTAGGAAAGAATCAGAAGTGTCCATCCAAGTAAACCAGCAGACCTTAATATGAATAGGGGAGAAAGAAAAGAATAGTAATCCAACAAACCAGGAAAACAAGCAACAGAATTACAGGAATCAGAAACTATCCATCAATAATAACCTAAATGTAAATATTCTCTGTTTTCCAATAAAAAGCTAAAGAGTACTGGACTGGGTAAAACACAAGATCCAACTATATATTTGCAGTGGTTTGAATGGGAGTTTTGAATGTGAAAATAATGGCTTATTTTAATGCCCATGAAAATATTTATCGGGCTGATGATCATGTCGTTTTTGTCTTTCGGTCCATTTATATATTTGATGATATATACTGATTTTCGTATGTTGAACCATCCTTGCATCTCTGGTATGAATCCAACTTGGTCATGATGGATGATATTCTTGATGTGGGTCTGTATGCAGTTTGCAAGTATTTGGTTGAGAATTTTTGCACCTGTGTTCAATAATGAAATGGATCTATAGTTCTCCTTTTTGGTTGTATCTTTGCCTGGTTTTGGTATTAGAGTGATGCTGGCTTTATAGAAGGAATTTTGGAGAATTCCCTCTGTTTTTATCCTTCTAAACAATTTGAGCAATAATGGTTGTAAGTCTTTTTGAAATGTGTTATAATATTCTGCCATGAAACTATCTGGGCCTGGGCTTTTTTTTAGTTGGGAGACTTCTTATTACACCTTCAATTTCTTCATACATTATGGGTCTGTTTAAGCTGTTGATCTCTTCTTAGTTGAGCTTTGATGATTCCCAGGATTTCAGATATTCATCCATTTCTCCTAGGTTTTCAAATTTAGTAGAATATAGGTTTTTGAAGTATTCCCGTATGATTGTCTGGATCTTTTCATTGTCTGTTGTATTTCCCCTTTCATCACAGATTCTATTCATATTGAGTTGTCCCTTCTTTCTTTTAGTTAACTGAGCTAGAGGTCTGTCTATCTTGTTTATCTCTCAAAGAAATAACTTTTGGACTCATTGATTTTTTTTGTATTGTTTTCTTTGTTTCTATTTCATTGATTTCTCCTCCATTTGGTGTATCGTATCATTCAGTTTGGATCTCTCTCTGTTTATTCTTTGTCAGATTGACCTGTCCAAAGGGCTCAGTGGGGTATTGAAGTCCCCTACAATGAGTGTACTGTGGTTATTCTGTGCCTTGAGGTCCTGGAGAATTGTCTTCATAAAGTTTGGTGCATATATATTCATGATTGTGAAATCTTCATGGTGAATTGTTCATGTGATAAAAATGTAATGGCCCTCTTTGTCTCTTCTGATTTCTTTTACTTTGAAGTCTATTTTGTCTGATATTAAAATAGCAACACCTCCTTTCTTTTTTGGTACCATTTGCTTGGAATATTTTTTCCATCCTTTCACTTTAAGGTGGTGCCTATCTTTGAAGGTAAAATGCATTTCTTGTAGACAGCATATAGATGGGTTCTGTTTCCTAATACAATATCCCAGTTTATGCCTTTATATTGTGGAGTTTAGTCCATTCATATTTAAGTTATAGCTGAAAGACATGTGTTGCTTCCTTTCACCTTGTTATCCATTTGCATTTTTTATCTAGGTTTCTACTTCTGCAGTTATGCTTTTATTAATTTCTCTTTCTAGGTGCCTGGGGATAGTTGCTCCTTTCTTCTGTCCTTTGAATTGCTTCCAGTATTCTCTGAAAGGTCGGTTTTCGGACATGTATTCTTTCATCTTGTTTATGTCACAGAAGATTTTTCTCTCCCCTTCAACTATAACTGACATTTTTGCTGGGTATAGTAACCTGGGTTGGCATCTATAGTCCTTTAACACTGGGAATGCTTTGCTCCACATTCTTCTTGCTTTCATAGTTTGCACTGAGAAGTCAGTTGTAATTCTGATAGGTTTCCCCTTATATGTAACTTGTTGTTTTTCTCTTGTGGCTTTCAGAATTTTGTCTTTGTTTTGGGCGTCTAGCATTTTAACTATGATATGGCATGGAGAGTTTCTTTTCTGATCTTGTCTGTTTGGAGTTCTATGTGCTTCTTATATTTGTATTGGTTTGTCTTGTTTTTTAGTTTTGGGAAATTTTCATCTATTATTCTCTTGAAGATCTGATCAATACCATTCTCTTGGGATTCTTCTCCTTCCTCTATTCCTATGATGCAGAGGTTTGATCTTTACATAGTGTCCCACAATTCCTTGTTGTTCCACTTTTGTGTATTTTTAAATTTTTCATAATCTTTACTTGAGGTTTGTAGTTGTTCTGTGTTATCTTCCAGGTCTGATATTCTTTGTTCTGCTTCCTCCATTCTACTTATGAGACTTTTTCTGTTCCTTTCCTCTTGATTGGATGAGTGTTTGATTTCCTTTTTCATTTCCGCTTCTAATTTCTTTAGTATTTCCACTTCCCTTTGGAGCTTCTTTATCTCTTCCTGTAGCTCCTTGCTTTGCTGGTTGGTTTCCTTTTTCAGTGTTTCCACTTCCTCTAGGTCTTTCTTGAGTTCTTGATTCTCTCTCCTTAGTTCTCTGACTTGTTCTTTATATTCTTTGTTTTCTTTGAATATGTTTTCAATTGTTCCTTTTAAGATCTGTGTCCTGGGCCATCTCCAGGGGGATTGCACTGTAGGAATCTCCCACAGGGTCAGTAGAGCTTGGTGTGGAATTATCCTGCACATTTCCCATATTGTCCCTTCATCGTGTCCCTGGCATGTGGGTTTCTCTTTGCCTGAATTCCAATGTGAATCCCAAATGCCTCTTCACTGTGTTGAGGCTTGCTTTGCTTGCCTCCTTCAGATGCCTTTGTTGTTAGTTTGATCTGTTTTTCTCCTTGCTTATGGAGTGTTGACTTGTCTAAGTTTTAGGTTATTTTCTATTGGAAGTCAACTCACTCTTCCCTTTCTGTTCTGAAGTTTCTCCAAAGAATCCACTTGGACAATCCCTCAGCAATTCCAGTTGGGGGGGTATGCCTGTTTAGCGCATGCCCCAGTACTCTGTGCTTCAGGTGGTCCTGAGAAATCCCAGATCTAAGCTTTATGCCATCAATGTTTCTATATTCATCGTACCTATGCCGATATGGTATGACACAGTTTCAGACCCACCTTGTAAGAGGCTGTGGTGGTTTGAATGAGTGTCTTCCATAGGCTTTAAGTATTCAGACATTTGTCTCCAGTTGGTGGCACTATTCTTGGAGGTCTTAGAAGGTGTGGCCATCTTAGAGGAAGTATGTTATTGGGGGCAGGCTTAGTGAGTTTAACAAGCCTTGTGGCCTCCAGTTGCTCTCTCTTGGCTGCTCCAGCTCCAGCCACCATGCCTCCCACCACAATGGACTCTAATTCCCTGGAACTGTCAATAGTAAGCTCAAATAAACTCTTCCTTTTATAAGTTCCTTTGGTCATGGTGTTTTATCACAGCAACAGAAAAGTGACTAATACAGTTATTTGGTACCAAAGAGTGGGCTGTTGGCTGTGAAGAACCTGACCATGTGAATGTTTGGAGAAATGTGGAAGACTTTGGAACTTTGGGCTAGAAAAGCTGTTGACTACTATAAGCAGAGCTTAACAGGCCATTCTAGTAGAATCCTGGAAGAAAGCATTGCTGCAAAAAATGTAGTTCCAGAGGAATATAAAGACTTAGATAGCAACTGGGATATTTTGATAAAGAGTCTGGCAGCAGTTTGCCTACAGCCTAAATGCTTGCCTGATGCTAAGTTGAAAAGCAATGGACTAATGTCTTTGGTGGCGGATATTTCAAGATACCCTAATGTAGAAATGGTGGCATGGCTATTAATGGTGACTATTGTACATATCTACAGTAAAGAAGAGCAGATGGGGCAGAAAGAAATGCAGAATGTACAGTTTGGATCTGAAAACCCCAATAGGAAGATTAAAGGTGGTGCCAAGGCATGTGAAGGAGAGTTTCCTTTTGATAAGGAGATTAAAGTGATTAAGGAGAGGCCTAGTTTTTTACAAGTAAACAATGGAAAAAGTGAGATTAAAGTGATTAAGGAAGGGCCTCGAGATTTACAAGTAAACAACAGAAATAGTACCTTTAGGGCAAGACCACACCCAGCTAATCCTCAAACTTTTGAAAGGAAAATAAGGTTTTCTGCTCCAAGTTCAGAGCAGAGAAAAGTTGCAAATGTGGTTGTAATAGGCCAGGGTCCATCCCAAACTTGCAGCCAAACTTGGCAGTTTCATTTACGTGGTACTGGCTTTAGAGGCATGCAGTTTGCAAGAGTGAAGGGGTCTTCAGTTCTTCCTCCATGGTTTCCGAGAGCTGCCAAGGTCAGGCAGAGTGTAGCAGGGGTGTCCCTTCATAAAGAAGGCCCTGGTAGGCCATTGCATGAAGCTGTGCAGTCTTGTTGGCAGCAGAGACCCCAAGAAGACATTTGAGATGCCAGACCTGTGAGATATTTGCCAAGCAGAGCTGCATACAGGGAGTGGTACCAGCCTAAGAAAGAGATGTATGTTGCAAGCAAAGCTGGAAGAGCTGAGCCATCTAAGCCCTTTGGAAGTCAAGTCCCAGAAGTCGCACATGGAGCTACTGGACTTGGTGTTTGCCCTGCTGGTTTTCAGTCTTGTTTTGGTCCAGTATTTCCTCACTATGCCTCTATTCCTCCCTTTTGGAATGAGAATGTGCATTTGGTTCCACTGTACATTGGGAGTATGTAATTTGTCTTTTGATTTTACAGGAGCTTATAGTTTAGGAGATTGGCCTGAGTCTCAGAAGAGACTTCGGACTGTAGACTTTTGAACGGCATTGAGACTGGTAAAGACAATGGGGACTTTTAAGGTTGGACTAAATGCATTTTGCATTTTATATGGCCAGGAGCCTATGGGGGCCAGGGAGTGGAATGTGGTGGTTTGAATGAGTGTCCCCCATAGGCTTTAAGTATTCAGACATTTGTCTCCAGTTGGTGGCACTGTTCTTGGAGGTCTTAGAAGGTGTGGCCATGCTAGAGGAAGTATGTTATTGGGGGCAGGCTTAGTGAGTTTAACAAGCCTTGCCGTCTCCAGTTGCTCTCTCTTGGCTTCCTGCACTCATTGCGAGATGTGACCCTCAGCTTGCTGCTCCAGCTCCAGCCGCCATGCCTCCTACCACAATGGACTCTAATTCCCTGGAACCATCAATCGTAAGCTCAAATAAACTCTTCCATTTATAAGTTCCTTTGGTCATGGTGTTTTATCACAGCAATAGAAAAGTGACTAATACAGAGGCCTTCTTGTTTTATGAAACTATTTGAAACAAGGCCTGCTGGATATTTATGTAGGCATGTGTAGGCAGCATGAGCAGATTTGCTCACCTGCATGTCCCTTCCTGCAGCCAGCCCACTATTTTGGCATTAACCTGTGATGACATGGACACCTGGGATTGGCCACTGGGAGGTGATTCACATGACCTCTGTGTCTGTTACATAGAATAGATACATTTTAACGATTTGCACCATCTGACCTGGTCCCTGGGGTGTTACTGCCCACATGTTTCCTTGCGGGGCTATTAACTCCACACAAAAGGGTGGAATGTAAGGTTGTAGCCTACTTAAATCAGGGATTCCAGAAGTCCAAATGAGGCAGAAGGCCTGAGAAACAATTACCCTGGACTGTGCTTCTGCAATCCAAGAAAAGCTGCTGCAGTATCCTGCAATCATACCTCACCAGAGACCAGAACCAGGCTTCAGTCTCTCTTGAGATACTCCTACTGATATCAGTTACTGGCCCCAGGTTCCCTGGAGATGCTTCTCCTGATACCACCCGGAGACCCACCTACCCCCAATTCCCCCCACTTCTCCTTGCCCCTCCCACTTCCTTGTAAACTCTCTTATGTGTCTGGGTATAAAACTGCCATTTGTTGGGCATTCTAACACTGGTCATCCTAATCCTGACACAGGCAGGCCAGTGCCCGCCCAATAAACCTGACTTCCTTTCCATTGAAGTCCTGACATTTTCTCCTTTTGGGTTGCTAGGTCTCCCCTCAAAATGAACCTAACATCTGCAGCCATGAACTTGATTAACAGTTGAGACTCTGGCTCCCACAGATTGCATGTGGCTAAAGGATTCTGATCAGACCAGCTGCCAGGTACAGGCTTTGCACCACCATTGATCTGACTTCATCCAAATGTATTTTTCCATTAACTAACTCCTCTCTCTCTCTCTCTCTCTCTCTCTCTCTCTCTCTCTCTCTCTCTCTCTCTCTCTCTCTCCTTTCCTTCTTTCCAACCCAGTCAATCCTAGACCAGCACCAATGGCAATGGCCACTGAATTCCTCTGGTTTTCATGACTGTTGATCTGCAGCCATGGTTACTCTGTGAATTCAAGTCCACCTGAGAGAGCTTTCTCATGCACTCAAATTCTTTGTCTCTCTCTTTCTCTGTCCCCATCTCTGTCATTCTTCCAAACCCAGGCTCTCAAGCCTCTCCCTTCCTCCCTAGCTCTGATTCTCTCTCCCAAACACACACACACTCTCTCTCTCTTTCTCTCTGAGTCTCTCTCTTTCTCTCTCACTTGCTCTTCCTCTCATTCCCTTTTCCCTGCAATGGCTACCTCTCACTCAGAGTCACTAGTAGAACCACAAGGTCCACTGTGGAATCTCTGCTTGAAAATCATTCTGGAATGTCGGGTGACTCTCTCACCTCCTGGCTTTCTCCTCCTTTGGGACAGTGGGATGCCACATGAAGTGTAGGTTTTTCATCTCCAGCTACTGCCTACGTATGACCATCATTTTCTAATGCTGTTTAAAACTCCCTGTCATGTAATGTTTTATATGTTTCTATATACTAATATCTAATATATTTCCATGTAGAGATACCACAGAGAGATCTCATATAATTATATTGTCTTGGGCTGGAGAGATGGACTAGCAGTTAAGAGCACCAACTGTTCTTGCAGAGGACCTGGGTTCGATCCCCAGTACCCACATGGCAGCTGAGAACCATCTTTAACTCTAGTTCCAGGGAATCCAACACCCTTCTTTTTTTTTAATTGTATTTATTTTTGTATGTGTATGAGTGTACTGTCTGCATGTAGGTCTGTACACCCATGTCGTGCAATGCCGCAGAGTTCAGAGGAGGGTCTCAGATTCCCCTGGAACCGGAGTTCTCCTGGAATTGGAGTTGCAGACGCTTCTTAGCCACCATGTGGGTGCTGGAGATCGAACCTGTGTCCTCTGCAAGAGCAGTCGGTGCTCTTAACTGCTAGGCTATCTCTCCAGCCCCCGGCACCCTCTTCTGAGGCATTGCATGACACGGGTGCACAAACCTACATGCAGACAGTACATTAATACATATAAAAATAAATAAAACATAAAAATAGTACTTTAAAAAATAATAATTATATTGTCTTTCCCTTCATGTGTTACATCTTAAAAAATTTTCAGCTGTGGCCAAGTTTTCCTTTTTCATTATATGCACAATAATTACTAGTTTTTATTCTGGCCTGCCTGATTAAATATATTTTAATGGTATAACCCAAGTACCCTAAAAAGGTCTTTAAATATCTATTATTCCACAAAAGTACTACTTTTTTATGCTCATGCACTTAATCCTAGGCAATAAAATCTAAAACCATCACATGACCAGTCTATTTTGATAAAAAATTATAAAATTGGCAAATTATATGAAAAGATCTGAACTGCCCCCACACACACTCCCCCCCAAAACAGATCTAAGCCAGCTTGTTCCTCCAAGAGAACAGCCTGAGGCAAATTAACTACAGTGTGTTTGGATAATTGTTTATAAGATTTAAATATTTTTAATCTGAAGTCCTACTATTTCTTTTGCAGTCCAAACTGTCTCCCAGCACTAGAGGGGCAGAGGCATGTGTATATCTTGGTCTGGTTTGGATTGAGATCTTTAGGGCTTGGGAATTCCAAAGTATATTCGCTGTGTTTCTGTTTCTCTGGTTGGAGATCCATTTGGACTCTTGCACTTGGGTCAGTCAAAGTGTTGCATAGCTTCTACTGGGGTACATTATAGGAACTGACCCTGTGTGCTGTGAGCTTGTGTTTTAATCTCTGAAACTTTCTAGGTTCCTGTATGCCACTGTGAGACAGAGTTAACTCTAGGCAACTGTGGGTGAACCAAACTCTAAAGTATTTATAGTATACTTCATAGTTTTGGTATTGTCAAGTTTTAAAGGGTCTTGTTGCCTTATTAAGACTAAATCTTGTCGCTACATTCTTCACCCTGTCCTTTAATGGAGTTGCCTGTAATTAAAACTGTTAATTCTTGACTTGTTTTGATCTCCCTGTAACTTTTGGTTATGGTCAGCTTTGAGTGTGAATGGAATATATAATTGCAGCTTCCATCACTTGCCGACTTGGAAACCCAGTTAGGGATATTTACTACATTTCTGAAAATGCTCTCAAGTGGAAGCCTTTATTAGGTTTACTAGTAGTATATGTGGACAAACACTAAAATACAAATCTCATCTGTGTATACATATGTGTATGTATGTGTAATGAAGCACTGTTGACTTTTAAGAATTCTCTAATACAGTTACAAAATATCAAGGACATATCAGACCATTGATATAACAGTACAACCCTTATAAAGTGTTATTACTAAAATTAATTATTTTAATATGTTCCTATTTTAAGTAAAATGAAGTGTTATTATAATTGTCATAAATTTAGAATCATTTTGCTCTGATTAGAATTTTATCATGGTGAAAAAAATAAAATAAAATAAAAGGTAAACTTATATGTATAAAAAAATTTTATCATGGTGTTAAAGTTTTTGTTTTAAAACTAGTTTGTCATGACATTGTATCTAACCACAATATTTATTTTATGGGCTTGTTCAAATGTATATCTAGATTTCCTTTGACCTAACAAGATAATTTGGTTCAAAAGGAGCTAGGTTCTACCTCCCTGAACCAGCTGTAGACAGTCTATAAGGAGACAGTTTGTATGAGCTTGATAATCCCTATCATCTTATTTCCTGTCTTTAAGTATGTGATACAACCCCTGCCATCCTGGGAGGACTATAAATGAGGATGGGGGCTGGGGTGTCTGGGAAAGAGACTGCTCTAGTTTTCTGTAAATTCTAGTAAAAGTTTACATTTAAAATAGGCATGAAATTGTTTAATTCTCTCTGTTGGGCTATGCCTACTTAACCTATGGTGTTAAATCTCTCTTCCAGTCAGTGGTATACGAGGCTGCTTGGGATTTTGTTCAAGAATTATCTAAAATATTACACAATAATTGAAAGTATCAGACTTGTGAAACTTAGCCTTTCTGGATGGTTAATGACCATGCTTAATGCCCATACCAATTTGGCCTAGGGACTTAAGGGACATCTTTGTTCCTTGCCTCTGAGGTCAACTAAGCCCCAAGGACTACATATGAGGGCATCTCTTGAAATGTCCTGCAAATGAGAGTCACCAGTCTTCCTGTGCAGGGAGGTCTTGGAGATCCACTAACAGGAATCCAGCCAGTGTCCAGGCTATAAAGAGGAAGATCAACACAGAAAAAAGTCTCTCCATGTTTCAAAAAGGGAAGCCTCCTCTAGCAAGTCCCGACTTTGTTATCACATGGATGGAACTGGTAATTGAAAAGCCAAAAGGAGCCGGAAGCTCCCCCCTAAAAAAAACCTAAGTAATCCCTAATGACCAGATCCTCAACTAACCTTGAGAAAACAAAAACCTTGGTTAATCTGGGCTAACTGTGTGGCCTTTAACATCCAAAAGGAAAGTATAACCAAAAATATAATCAGTAAAGCCTGAGAAATTGTACTTCAAGTATAAAACTTCAGATCTTAGTAAAAAGACACAAAGTAGCCAGTTTCTTGAGTTTCTTAGCAGTCTGGCCTCTGTCAAAGGCTGGGAATGCCAAAAATTGTGTCTACCCCTGGCCTCAAAATAGGGAATCCTGGGCAGCATAGCCCCCATGGCTGTATCCCATAATTGGACCCTTCAATAACCTTAGGCCTCTCATCACTTATCCTGGTAATAGTTTGCTGCCTTGTCTGATGCTTGCAAGACCATACCCAACAACTCATTTCTACCAGTTTTAATCAACTTTCGCTTTTCTCCTTTCAGAAAAATATGAACACGTCCCTGATTAGAATGGTTACATGCAGAGGTAAAGAAGCTCACCCTCTTGTGTCACTAACCCCTTCTTCATCCTCTCCCATCAGCATGAAGCAGCTAGAATGAAAATATGTTGTCTCCTATCCCTATGACACAAAAGGGTGAAATGCAAGGTTGTAGCCCACCTAAGCCAGGGATTCCGTAAGGCCAGCTGAGGCAGAAGTCCTGAGAAATAATTACCCCAGACTGTGCTTCTGCAATCCAAGAAAAGTTGCTGCAACCCCCTGCAATCATACTTCACCAGAGAACAGAACCAGGCCTCAGTCTCTCTTGAGCTGCTCCTACTGACACCAGTCACTGGTCCCAGTTTCCCTGGAGACGTTTCACCTGATACCAGCTGCAGACCCAGCTACACCCATTCCCCCCACCTCTTCTCACACCCCACTTCCTTGTAAACTCACTTCCTTGTGTGCCTGGGTATAAAACTGCCATTTGGTGGACAATCTAACACTGGACATCCTAATCCTGACACAGGCAGGCCAGTCCCTCCCAATAAAGCTGACTTCCTTTCCATTGGAGTCCTGACATTTTCTCCTTTCAGTGAGGCAGGTCTCCTCTCAAAATGAACCTAACAACCACCTTACTGAAAACAATCTTTAATTGGTTTTGCCCATGTTGGCCCTTATAGAATTCGGTATATTGCCCCTGATGTAAGCAGGAATGGTCATATGAAGAATACAAATAAGATTAATATAACAAACAGCACAAGTATCATGTCATGACCCTGAAGGGGTTCAGGAAGATCAATATCCTGAGCTGGATCAGAGGTAACTCCAGCATTTGGAGCCAGAGCAGAATCTGCACCAGTATTTATTCTATTCCCCCATGAACATCCACAGCATGGGCAAGTTCACAGTGGTCAACATCCTTATCAGGATCGGAGCAATCTGCAGCACCCAGGGCAAGGGGATACTTGGTGTTCAAAGCCTCCCATAATTCAGCAATTGTATGCTTGAAATAGCTAAAGTCTGGCACATCCAGAGAGTTATCTTTCTCATCTTCTACCTTTAATGAAAATTTGAGGTGTGTTAGTTTTCATTCAAATGTTTACTGCTTTCATTTTTTATATTACAATCAAGTATTAGCTTCATTATCTTGATTTTAGATCACATATTTGTGTGATCAGTTTAATTTTATCAGTATGGCACAATGACATTTTAAAAATTCTGCTTCACTTCTGCTTAAGAAAATGACCAGAGTTCTCAGGACTCTCAAAGGACCATGATGCATTTTATGACCTACTTTCCCTGGCTCATTGCTACCTGGTGCCTTCACATTGTGTAGATAAGAATAAAAGAAAAGAAAGAGAAAAGAGAAGAGAAGAGGGCAAAAGGTGTCCTCTTTTGTCCTTATGGCCTGGATTTTACACACAGCAGTCAGATTTAGAGAATGTGACATTGTGTGGGGCTCCAGGAAATAATGGGACCTCTACCATTCTGCATTGTCACTCCTTTCTCCAAAGGCTTTCACAAATTTACAATCTGCTTGGTTCCTAGGATATCAAAAAAAGTGAAGGTTACATTTGAAGTGCATAAACAAAGTGGCCACTGCACAAGGTGCTGAGTGAGGCTACTGAGTTTCAAATATGGACTCTGGAGATGACCTCTAAATTTCACACTCCTTAACCATGAAATTTTACACTTGGAGGATGTGCAAGCAATTACCTATTCCATCACCATCATCTACTTTCAGTAGGAGTAACATCAGCAAGGCCTGAGTAATTCATTTAAAGTTCTGAAGAGAAGAGGGGAGACGCCATAACGCGCCAGGCCAGGATCGAAAGGTTATTCCTGGACAAACTGTCAGCCCATGAAAGGAAACAGCCAGAATTGACCAGAGTCCAAGTCAACAGCTCCAGAGAGAGTGGACTGTTTTACCTCTCATCCACCTGTGCCCCTTTTCTAAGCCTAGGGAACAACCTGCGGAAGAGGGGGCGTGGTAGAATGTAAGGGCTGCGATTGGGGTGAATGGTGAAACTACAGCAATGTAGTCTGGACACTCATTTGATCAACTTGATTGAACAAACAACCTGTCACCCCCCACTGGATGGTGGGGCTGTAGGTGTTTGGGCACAACAGCCTGCAGATAGGTTTTGCATGAAGGATGCTTGTACTCATGGATTATCACTTATAGCTAAAAATGAAAAAAAAAAAAAACTGAGAGAAAGATGCAGGACAGTTATGGCAGAATTTGCAGATCTGGCTGGGGTTGGGGGGTGGTGGGGAGGGAAAAGGGAAATAAGCCCTGAACTGTATTGGAGAAAAATGTATGAAATGCACAAGTCAATAAAAACTAATTAATTAGAAAAATAACATAAATAAATAAAAGTTCTGAAGAGACATTTCCCAGTGGTTTATGTCACCAAAGACATGATGCAATTCCACAATGCTGCTCAGATAAATTATAAAATACACCATTGAATTACCCAGATACATTTAAGAAGTGTGTATTCTACAAACTGATTCAGTGCCTGCTTGATAGATGGGAAGCCTCATGGACTTCTAAAGTAAGTAATATATTCTAGATCTTTATCATTCTTTACTGTGGGAAAGCTTAGTTAGGTGGGTTGGGTTCTAAGCCAATGGTACCTCCCTGGCCACACCCATGAGGTGGGGTGTGTGCAGAATTGAGTCATGATGGATATTTAAGCGACATGTTGGGATTAAACTCTCTCTCTGCATTTCGAACCTCAACCTGCCTACACGTGGTTTACTGCCTCTGATTAAGTGGGCCTGCCATAAATCCCGGCGCAGGGGCCTGAGAATGGCTCTAGCGGTTAAGGCACCGGACGCTCTTACGAGGACCCGGGTTCGATCCCACAACCCACATGGCGGCCGAGAACCATCTGAAACTCCAATTCCAGGAGAACTCCACTCCCAGGGGAATCCGACACCCTCTTCTGACCTCCACGGCATTGCACGACACGGGTGCACAGACCTGCATGCAGACAGTACATTGATACACATACAGAAATAAAAAAAAAAAAAAAATCCCGGTGGCGACCTCACAAACGGCGTCTGAACGTGGGGCAGAAGGAAACTTTCACAACTTAGGTATGCATACCCCTAAATCTTGCCCTTTTCTTTTTTTTCTTCTCTCTCCTGATATCTATCTGTTGTGGTGGAGCCATCTTTCCTGCTGGTTTTGGTGAATGGGACAGTGGTCTGAGGGCATGTGGCTTTGTACATGTGGAGAGCCTGCCTCTGATTTGGTTCAGAGGGAGCATCCAGTGCCTTTCAGGCATGTGCCTCCTGGCATGGTCACTCCTGCAGGCTCTAAAAGCCAGTGACCTCAAGGCTGAATTTAATATTAAGCCTTAGCAGTTATGTTTGGCCTTAAAACAATTTTTCATAATTCTACAGGTTTGAAAAACTTTCTGGCTTTAAATCCCATCCCCCCAAAGAAAGACTCCTGCTGCAGGCTCCTCAAGTTCGGTTCCAATCTTGTTCATATGTAAATTTTCTCCTGGTAGCTCTCTTAGACCTGAGCACACTTCTTTATGTTGCAAACTAAGGCCTTTCATGAACTGCCCTCCCCTGAGAGCAGCCTCTTCCAGATAAATTCAAGCATTGGTCATTTTTCTCTTAAATTTTGTATACAAAATCTGTTTCTGGATAAAAATGTGTCACTCTCTTGTCTTCTTAATCTAACTTCTTATCTAAAACCTGCCAGCTATTTGTAGATCCAAAGTTGGGATTTATTTTAGCTAACAGTAATTCAAATCCATTTCAGCATGCTTAACTTAAAGTGTAATATTTTTACTTAACCCCGGATACCCTAGATATGATTGACTTAATTTTATCTTGCTCCTTTTAAATGTGTTTCGCCTTAAAAATCTCTTCTCACAGAATTTTAGATCACACGTGGTCTGAGCTCTGGCCTGGCACCATAAGCCTGCCTGCTGTGCATGCATACCAGCTGCCCCATTGAACACATGATATCTAAATCATTCCCACTAAATTTTGAATTTTGGTAACATCCTTTTGATTTCAGTGCTTTGGAAACAAGATAGATGGGTTTCTAGCAGAATTTACAGGCCTTGAAGTTCTAACAAAACAAACTTGCTCTGATTTTTTTAAGGACCATTGGTAAAAAAATCTCTTTAACAACGTAAATTGATATTTTGGTTCAATTTAAATGAGAAAAATTTTTGAATAAAACTGCTTTATGTTTCTTTAAACCCATCTTCAAGCTGTGTGTATGTGTGAGTGAATGCTAGTTCCTGCTTTTAATTCATTATAATCCTACAGGTTTAAATCTATTTAGCTAACTATAAACAAAAATAGATTCAATTCATAAAAAATGTTTGTGTTATACCCCTTAGTGTTAACAATTTAAATTGGGTTTATAGTATGCATATTATTCAGTTTAATGATAGATTAGTGTTTATTATTAGTAATTGTTATTAATGGTTATAGTTATTGTTGAATATAATTAATAATAATTGATAAAAATTCAGTCTAATGTAAATTATTAACTATTATTGACAATTATTCATAATAATTATTAGTGATTGTTGTGACTAATGGTTAATACTAATTATTAATAATTAATAATAATTAATAATGGTTGTAATTGTGATTATGGATTATTATTCCAAAGTCCTTAATAATAAGACATGATGGATCAGGCCTGTCTACTTTTGGAAATCCTCAATCTTTAGATTTGTAAATAGCATAGGTAGAGTTTAGGCAATTAACCAGAAGGGATAGGATAGAAAAAGAACAGTAAACTTTAGGTGTAGTTCATTGAAGGCAAGTGGTTGCAAATGGGCCTAAGAGGTGGCATATGGATCTTAGCTGTTTCATGCATTACTAGGATATTTATTCTAATTATGTAAAAATAACCCTATAACAAATTATAAAAATTTCATGTTTTTCATTGGACATCAAACAATATGACTTTTTTCCCTTACAGGTCGACCTAACAAATCTTTATTATGTATGTGTGTATGTATGTGCGTG
Organism: Rhizomys pruinosus; assembly: GCA_009823505.1. Taxonomy (NCBI): domain Eukaryota; kingdom Metazoa; phylum Chordata; class Mammalia; order Rodentia; family Spalacidae; genus Rhizomys; species Rhizomys pruinosus. Next base: position 1,871,083 of record VZQC01007452.1, read on the forward strand.
CACACGTGTATGGATGTGTGTACCTGTGTTCTGAGTATATTACAATGTTAACAGCTATGATACCAGTAAAAACATTGCCTCTGAGTTGGAACATGGCCCTTCCTTCTCAAGACGCAAATTTATATTAAACAGCCAAAATATAATTCAATTTCAACAAAGTTTATGGGTTATCTATTAAAAATTTAAAATAATGGATCTACACTGCTACCTACTGGTTATGCCCTTTCAACATCTAAAACAAAGATGCAACCAGGTTTTCATTGTATTAAAGTGTTAATAAGTTTTTAGGTATTTGGGAATAAAAAATAAAAAGGTATAAAAATTTTAAAAATAAAAAAATTTTGAATTCCAATTAACATCATTGCGGAGTTCGCGGCCGCTATTTTTAAATTTTTTTGTGTGCATACAGGCTGGGCCTGCATTTTGTTCTGGTGTTGTGGGTGGCCAGTTGGTTTGGAAAAAGGCTCCCTTTGCGGACCACCAACCTGAATAGCTGGTGTAAAATTCCTGTCCTGAGCTTGGGCAGGTGAAAAGTTTCGGCCAAGAGTGGGATACGTGTTTTGTTGTCCCAGGCTAAGGACCCGAATAGGAAGATACCTCTCTGGTCAGGTCACCGAAGTGACCGACTGTCCTCTACACAATGAGGCCAGTTCCCCACACTGTCCACAAAGTGGGCACTGTGCATCCCTTTCCCCTTAGCAGGACTGCGTTGCACCTGTTCGACAAAGGAAGCTTCCTAGAAGCTCCCACAAAAACAACAACAACAAAAAATCAATATGGTAATGATGGTAACAACTTCTCATGGGGCATATCTAGCCATTATTTAATTAACTGATGGGCATAAGAACTGTAAAGGAAAATTTTATTAAGAACTAGATATTGAAAAATCTTTAAAGTAGGTTTTCATGCCAGGCCTGGAGAAGGCCAAGAGCTTGGAGTAAGATAGTTATTAAAATCCACTTTATAAGGTTTGCAATTTAAAATGGTAATACATTTGAATTAATTGGGAATCTAAAATGTTAATTGTTTTATACATAATCTGTATTGACTTTCTAACAATAACTTTGGGGTTAAGGTACACAACTGGTCTCTATATTTTTCTGTGTTATACAGTATCACCTTGTAACATTTTTCCTTTACTTGTAGGACAACTTTGGCATCTATAGATCAAAACATAAAAATTCAAAAAAAAAAAGAGGGAGGTGGTATAATATTCCTTCTGTATTCCAAACCTTTTGATAAGTTTTTAATTTTGAGGTCTTGAAACTAACAATGGGAGGAGATTTGTATGTTCCCGCAGGTAAAAACACCAACCTAAATGCCTGAAAACGTACAACTTTTGGCTGTGCAGGATGGACTGGGAAATTCCAGCAGAGAGGCTGACCCATCTGGACGTTAAAGAAAAAGGAACCTCAGACTGCCTGAGTCACAGACACTGAGCATCTCTCTGAATTCTATTTGGGTTAACTATTCATAATGTGCCCTCATGAAGTTTACCTTCCAGATGCTGAGAAACCTTACTACCTCTCCCCTTTTATAGGAAAAGAAAAAAATGTGATGGTACTGAAGTCATTCCCTAACTGTAGATAATAGTAAAGTCTCTATAAGCTGTGTAATTAAGCAAAATATATTAATACAGGAGAGCTCTGATATCAGCAATGGATTATTCTGCCAAGGAAATGTTAGCTGGGGGATCCAAGCTCCCAAATTATAAAGGGCCTTTTGCCCATAAAAATGGAATATCTGCAAGGAGAAAAGTGGTAAGTCCTTGTTGTCGAAGACCTGGTGTAAGCATGAAAAAATGTTTTGAGACATCACTTGCTAATGTACAGTTGGCCTCTGAAATGCCAGAGAGTGTTACCAAAGGCCACTAATGCAGTAAAGCAAAATATTGGTCTGTTTGAGTCAAGCAAGTCTCCTCTGTCAGTATCAGATACACCTCAACTGCCTGGAGATATTGTGCAACAGTGGCAGCCATGTGTCTATATATCCCAAATCTAATTGGCTATTAGCTCTCTCCTTGGAGGAATAATTCATGGCTGATGCCACAGCTTACGTCCTCTAGTGGTTAGGAGATGATATAAGCCACAATAAGAACTTGTCACCCTTTATAAAGAAACCACAGTTTGTGGATTAGCATACCATCCAAACATCTGTGTCTGTGCTCACAGCTTACCTTGCCATAATATTGTTTAAATGCCTGTACATCTAATTGCCTGTGCTTTGTTAGTAGGATTAAAAAGGTACCCTGGATAAACTGTCAACCCATAAAGGGAAACAACCTGACTAGAGTCAAATGACATCTCCAGAGAAAACACTGCTTTGTTTCTCAAGCAACTTGTGCCCCTTTTCCGAAGCCTAGGGAACAACTTGCAGAAGAGGAGGCGTGGTAGAATGTAAGGGCTGAGGAGAGATTGGGGTGAATCGTGAGACTATAGCAATATACACTGGACTCTTATTTGATCAACATGCTTGTGCATACAAGCTTCTCCAATTGGACTATGGGAACCTTGGGTTGTTCAAAACATGAACATAGATACTTGCTAATTGGTTTTACATGAATGTTACTAACATTCATTGCTTATGCTTGACAATCAGCTTACTTCATGGTTGGGATTTTTGGATATTAATTGACCTTAGTGTGAAAATAAAGTTTTAGGTCTAATCTGTCCCCCACTGCCTAGCACTCAAAACAGGCTTGAGCAGCTGGCTATAAAAACTCAGGTTCCTCTGGGTTGTTAGCCTCACCCATGGGCTCCCCTGCCTCTCAGAAAAATTAAAATAATAAAATTAAAAGGGTGAGTTGTGGGAAAGCTTAGTTAGGTGGGTTGGGTTCTAAGCCAATGGTACCTCCCTGGCCACACCCATGGGGTGGGCTCTAAGCCAATGGTACTTCCCTGGCCACACCTATGGGGTGGGGTGTAGTGACGAATTGAGTCATGATGGATATTTAAGCGGACATGTTGGAATAAACTCTCTCTCTCTGTTCGAACCTCAACCTGCCTACACGTGATATGCTTTCCTGTGCGGGCTTTCCACATGGGTAGTCCTAGGATTAAGTGGGCCCCGCCACAAATCACGGTGGCAACCCCACACTTTACAACCCAGGGTACCTCATAACTTAGCAGTTAACCTGCTGATTGTATATGCTACTACATGAGAAAAAAAACTCATACATTCCAAAACCTACCAAACATCATTAACATCATAATATGAAGTGAGGATTAAACAAAAATATTTAATAACTATTATTGATAGAAATGTATCTATGTATACTATCTATCATCTATCATATATCTATCTTGACAAAAATCTAAAAGAGCTCATGTGGGAATTATCACATCCATGTGCAATGAACAGATGAGCTTGCATGGGAATACTTGTCAAGCCTAGACACATTCCCGTATGTCTTCTCCCTCATGGCTTCCTCCTCATTAACTGTGCTTAAGCTAATTAGAAAAAAAAGTCACATGGTAGAGGGAGAAGTTAATTTCCCAGGGTACACCCTATACATAAGAAACAACTGAAGATGGCTGTGAAACCAATTCGTTATACAACAGCATTAATGCATATGTAGACATAATGTAATTAAGAAAACACTTTCGTGTCTGAATTAAATGTATTAATCATCATGTGTGTGATATGTGTGTGCACAGGTATATGTGTGCAATGGTGTGGGTGTGGAGGTCAGAGGACAACTTTCAAGAGTTTGTGGGGCTGAAGAGATGGCCCAGTAGTTAAGAGCATTGGCTGCTCTCTCAGAAGACCAAGGTTCGATCACTGGCACCCATATGGTGTCTAATAACCATCTGTAATTCCAGTTCCAGGAGATCCACTACCCCCTTCTGACCTCTACAGTCACTGCACAACACAGGTGCACTTACATTCATGTAGGATACACACTCAGACCCATAAAAATGACAAATAGGGGTTGGAGAGATGGCTTAGCGGTTAAGAGCACCGACTCCTCTTGCAGAGGACCTGGGTTCAATTCCCAGCACCCACATGGCGGCTAAGAACCGTCTTTGGCTCCAGTTCCAGGGGAATCTGATGCCTTCTTCTGACCTTCATGGCATTGAATGACAGGGGTGCACTGACCTACATGCAGACAGTACACTCATACACATTAAAAAATGACAAAATATTAAAAAGCTGACTTGAGTCATAGGATTTGGAAGCATTCTTTCTATTGTACAGAGTAATTTGAGGAACATTGGTGTTGTTTTATTTGATGGGGAGGAAAAATTCTTTGCTGTAATCTCTCTTGTCCTGGGTTCATTTTTGGTGGCAGACTTTTATTAATTTAATTATTTTTAATTCTTAAAATATTACTATTTGTATTAGTCAGGGTTCTCTAAAGAAACAGAAGCAACAGGACGAATATATAGCTATATACAATTTATTGATTTGCTCCCATGACAGAGTTCAAGGAGTCCAATGGTAGCTGCGCCACACTGGAGAGGCTGAGAATCCAGGGAACTGCTCAGTCCGCAAGGCTGGATGTCTCAGTAGTCCCAATCTGGTGCTGAAGGCGTGATGGATTCCAGGAGATCTGCCAGTCTCAGTACACGCTGGGATCCGAAGGGTTGATCATAGCAGCAAGACGAACTCACCAGTGAGAGAGAGGCAAGCCGCAGGAAAAAAAGGGACAAGATCCCTCTGGCATGGCCTTTAATAGTGCCTGCCAGTGGAAGGTAACACCCACATTTGGGGTGAGCCATCCGGGCTGAGGTAGTCCAATCTGAAGATCCTTTTTCTCTTATTTATTCCTTAGTCCAGTCAAGTTGACACCCAGGATTAACCATCACACTATTTTAATTATGTGTCTGTGTTTAATTACTTGCTTCCTCTTGATTCAGTTTTACTAGGGAATATATAGAAATTCATACAATTTAGATTTTTCCAGTTTAGTTTCTAATGTACGTCCTTATGATTCTCTGACTTTCTTCAGGATCTGTAGTAATGTTTCTTGTTTCACCTCTGCTTTTATAATTTTTGGGTCCCCTCTCTTTCTTCCGGTTAATCTGTTTAAATGCTTGTCAATTCTGTTATTTAATTCAAAGAAAAACTTCTTTGATTAATTTCTTCTTTGTTTATTTTCCTTTCAATCTTACTAATCTCATGCCTGATTTTGATTATCTCTTCCCTTCTACTACTTTTCCAAGGCCTTCATGACACAACTAGTGGTTTGAGATGTCTCTAATTTTTTTTTTTTACCTACCTCTGATGTATGTAACTGGTGCTAGAAGGTTGCTTCTTGGGACTGTCTTTAATATGTTGCATAGATTTTGGTTTGTTCATCTTTCAAATTTTATTCCATTCTAGGGGATCTTAAATTCCTTTTTTATTTCTCCCTTCACTTCATTAGCACTTATCAGCATGCTTGTTTCTTTTCCACATGTTTGTGTATTCTTTATAGTTTCTCTTATGGATCTCAAGCTTTATTCCTCTGTGTGAAGATTGAGTGCAGTGTGTCATTTCGATTTTTCTAGATTTGTTGAGATCTCCCATGAATCAACTAAGTAATTTTTTTCAGGAAGCATTATGATGGAGGCTTTACTTTCTGGAGGGGACCCCTGTTACCTAGGCTGCTCATGCTGTCTGTGCTTTTGCAATAGTTCCTAGGGATATGGAATCTAGTACTCTGCTGCTCTGAGTCAGACTTCATGGGCTCTAACAATGGTACAGCGGCAGGGGATCTGCTATGTTAAATAGCAGGCAGAGTGTGTCTCAGGTTCCTCACTTGGGAGTATGGGATTTTGGGGAGGAAGTGGGAAGGCTAGGATCAGAGGAACTTTCTGGATCCATTGTCTGTAGAGGCTGTGTGGCCCCTTCTAGGCCTGGGAGTATAGAGCTGTAGGGAAAGAAAGGGAAGGTTTGGATCTAAATAACCCTAGCTGGAAGTGTGAGATGGACATGAAGAAAGAGAGGACAGGCAAGAGTATGGGATACCCATGTGGCTTGGTTAGTGGATATGTGAGCTCTGTGGGCCTTGCTAGGCCTAGGATTGTGCAGTGGTGGCAGAGCAGGAAAGAGGAGGCTCTACCATGCCTTTTTTTTTTTTTTTTTTTTTGGTCTTTTCAAGACAGGGTCTCCCTGTAGCCCCAGCTGTCCTGGAACTCACTCTGTAGACCAGGCTGGTCTTGAACTCACAAAGATCCGCCTGCCTCTGCCTCCCGAGTGCTAGGATTAAAGGTGGGCGCCACCATGCCCAGCCTTTTAAAGACACATTAGGGAGATCTACCAAGACCAGCTGAAGCACAGGAAGCAAGGAGCTGGAACCAACCCAAATGCCCCTCAACTGATGAGTGGATAGTGAAAATGTGGTACATCTACACAATGGATTTCTATGCAGCAGTAAAGAAAGATGACATCATGAGCTTTGCAGGAAAATGGCTGGAGCTAGAGGACATCATGCTGAGTGAAGTAACACAGTCCCAGAAAAACAAGACAAATGGTATCCCTCATCATGAGAGAATGTCACATGTCTGACACCAAGCTATTTACACTGTTCGATTTTGTTCTTTCTTCAGTGTGCCTGGTTCTCTGTTTTTGAAATATGAAAATATTTAACACGTTTTTCATTTTATAGGATCCCACACTCAAGAGACTTTGTATTTTTTTAAACAGACATTGATGTGGGACTTTTACTTAAAGTTCTACCACTTATATTGTTCCTTTTGTTTGTGACATGATCATGTTTTAGAATCACTGAATTATGTAATTATATAAGATAAAAATACAGTGAGTTTATTGTAAAAACTGAAAGAAAAACGTTTTGATAATAAATTCAAATTTATATGTACTGTACCTAGAGAGGACACATACTATATCCTATTTTGAAAGCTTTGTCTTGGAGCTGGAGAGATAACTCAACACTTAAGAGCACTGGCTCTTCTTCCAGAGGACCCAGCTTAATTCCCAGCACCCACATGGTTGTAAACACCCATACATAACTCGAATTCCAGGGTATTCAACAGCGTTTTCTGGCCTCCACAGGCATTGCACACACAGGTGCTCTTACATATATGCAGGCAAAACATTCATACACATAAGATAAAAAATAAATAAAATTTAAACATCTTCTTGATTTAAAGATATCTACATAAATATATATTTATCATTAGCCAAAACGAAATGAACAACATTTTTCAGATAATATGGCTTTTTTTGGAAACCCACCAATGTTTAATTTATTGAAGACAACAGCTTCTGTGATGCCATGTCCCCTTCTCTGTCATTTATGACAGTTTGTAGGCATTTGAATTAAATACTCCCTACCAAGAAGTTTGTCTGGGAGACCATGGAATTTGTGTCTCAAAGCATTCCTCTGCCAGCACTTTCATAAGGCATCCTTTTTATTACTTTAAAACTACTTTTTATAGCCCATTAATGAGTGAATGTTGAAGCCAAAACCTATCCGTTTCTATGTTCAACATTACTGTAATGCTGAATCCATATAACACAGAAACTGTGACTAAACTCGGGATGGCAATATGTCTCTAAGGTCCAGTGTTTCCTGGCCAAAGTTAAGAGCACATATTTCGGGGTATGTGGTTAGTTAACTCTGGGCCAATTACTTTATTTCCTGGGTTCCTTAGTGGTTCTGGAATGTTAACAGGCCAGAGCTGTAAATTCAGTGTACAGAACCTTATCCCAAAGGCCACTGCTGAAAGGATATCCAGAAACATCTAGGAGTGGGCTTCAACCTTGTCCTTTATTTTCTGTGTCTTCCAAGCAGGTAATAAGTCACAATCATATTAGCTAAGTCACCTGGAATTATTTTTTAATCAGTGTACATGATGTGTGCATGTGTATTCATGTTCATGTATGTGTATGTATTTTCATGTACTGAGTATGTGCAGCACAGAAACATGTGTTGAGGTCACAGGACAACCTTGGCTGACAGTCCTTGCATTTCACCTTAGTTTTGAGTAGGATCACTTGTTACCAGCTACATATGTCAGACTAGCTGGCCAAAAGCTTCTGGAACTTCTGTACCCATTGCCCTTGTCCCTGTAGCCTCCCTGGGACCAGACAGACACACTAGAACATATGGATTATGTGGTTCTGGGGATCTGAACGCCGAGTAGTTCTGGGGATCTGAACACCCACCCTTACTTGAGTAGTAAGCATATTATACTTTGGGCCATCTCTTCTGCCCTGAATTATTAAGAATAGTTCATACAATATCAGAAACACAACCAGATTTTCCCCCATATGCTTCAAAATTGTTGGCTCTTCAAGTATCTACTCAGCTGGTAATGAAGGAGAAATAAATAAGATGAAGTGGTCCTGAGTAGAGGGAAATATAGGCATGTGAACTAGATGAGTAGGGTATAATGGGAAGTGTCATGAACCCATAAGTGCTAGCTCCAAAGCTAAGAGCTATGTGTTCTGAGTAATTTACTAGGTTCTGCTCAAAATATTCTTTGAAAAATTGAGGATTTTAATCCCAAGGAGATGGCTCAACAGGTAAAACCATTTGCTGTGCCAGCCTGAAAACCCAAGTTTGAATCCCCAGAACTCATGTAACAGCCAGGCACTGTGGAATGTGTCTATAATCCCAGCAATCTTAAGGTTGCATGGCAGATAGAGACAGGAATATCCCTAATGGGCATGAAAAAAAAAACACTGTTTTATATACTAGCATGAAGAATTGCTAGAGAGGACGACTGAAGGTTGACACACGTGAAGGAACCTTAGAAGAGTTGCTACATGAATGAGTTTTTTCATGTAGATCTGTTTTCAAAGATGTAAAGCAGTTTGTTGTCTTTCATTAACCCTGTTAATGTAGAAGAATCCCAATTCATGTATGCTGGCAGAAAAGACAAAGAAAGGCCTAAAAAGGATAACTTCCCATGAAGGCTGAGGCTCACATATGGACTCCACAAAGCTCTTTAGCATGTGCTGCTGGAGAGATGGTTCAGAGTTTAAGGCCAGGTGCTGCCCTTGAAGAAGAGCCAAGTTAACAGGTTCCCAGCTCACACATGAGACAGCCCACAACCATCTGTAAGTCCAGCCCCAGGGGATCTGATACTTCTGAAACAGCGACCACTGCACACACGTGCACAAGCATACATACACATACACATACATGAATTAAAAATATTTTGTTTTCAGAACAGTTTTGAGTCATTAGAGTCAGTTTGCCAAGTGTATGTGGCTACCATTGGGAAGCCTCATATTCCAAAACGTGGCTAGCACCTTGTAATTGGAATGAAATGGAAAATGCTGTGATCCATAAGGGTAGAGGTTATAAAATTTCTGACATAGGGGCTGAAGAAGCATATCTGTGGTAGAACATTTGCTTAGTACATGAGACTCCCTGGGTATAAGGCCAAACACCATCAAGAAACAAAAGTGCTAAGATATGGAATTCATATACATTTATCTGCCGGGAGCCAAAGCTGTCAGACATACATGCTGGCAGAAAATTACCAGCTTGCTTATCTCAGGAATTTACAAGCGCAGCTTGCTTATCTCAGAAATTTACGAGTGCAACAGGGTCTGTGAGTGCCTGGCACTTTTCTAGATATACCCTCTCCCTGAGCTGTGACGACCCCCTCTCCCGCCACAAATTTCCGGCTCGCTTGTCTATATAAACCCTGCACCTAATAAAAACAACGAGACCTCGATCAGAATATAGACCTGGTCTCCTCCTTGTGTTTGGTTTGTCTCTCATTTAGGTCACTTTCTCCCCAGACCCTTGTTGAAATTCCCGTGGTCGGGGAATACAAATGGCACCCAACGTATGGGACTTGGGGTATGAGAGCTGACCTGAATGCCACTCACCATAGAGAGGGCCCTTCATTGAATCACCACCCATCCGGTGAGCAAAGATTCTCATGGTGATCACTGCAGGAGTAACCCGCCTGTAATACAGATCACAAGAGGTGAGTAGAGCGGCGCATCACATGGTTGGTCTTTCATTGGATCACCACCCATTAGGTGAGACAGATCTGCATTGTGACCACTGCAGGCACCTGCTTGTAATACAAGTCACGCAAAAAAAAAAAAAAAATGGGACAAACAACTCAGTAAATGGGAAATTGTTTACACACAGTGTAAATGAACCCTCAAGACACAGAGAAAGGGTTAAGAAACAGAGTTCAGTAAAAGTTCCTTGAGAAAGAAAGAACTACAGAGTTCAGTAAAAGTTCCCCGAGAAAGAAGGAACTACAAAGTTCAGTAAAAGTTCCTCGAGAAAGAAGGAACTATGGGACAGACATTGGACAAACATGATTTATTTTTAAGGGGTCTTAAGGAGTCACTCAGGATGCGAGGAATGAGAGTTAAGAAAAAGGACCTTAAGAAAGTCTTTGCCTTCATTTCTTGTGTCTGCCCTTGGTTCCCTCAAGAAGGAACCATTGATGAAAAAAGATGGTGCCGAGTGAGAGACTGCCTATAGCCTAGCGGTTAAGAGCACCGACGCTCTTGCAGAGGACCCGGGTTCGATCCCCAGCACCCACATGGCGGCTAAGAACCGTCTGTAACTCCAATTCCAGGAGAACTCCAGTTCCAGGGGAATCTGAGACCCTCTTCTGACCTCCGCGGTATTGTACGACACGAGTGCACAGACCTGCATGCAGACAAATACATTCATCACATGCAAAAATAAATAATAAAAATAAAATTTAAAAAAAAAAAAAAAAAAAAAACTTTGGTCCAGAAAAGGTCCCTGTTCAGGCCTTTTCCTATTGGAATTTAATTCATGATGTCCTCAAGGTTTCAAACAAATGGCCAGACCTCCAAGAAGTAGTTAAAGAGGGAGAAAAGGTCCTAAAAGAACAGTCTCGTCCTCCCTCAGTTTGTGATTCTATTTCCATCTCAGTGCCAGAACTGGAAGAGCCTGCCTCAGCAACTGTGCCTCCGACAAACCCCCCTCTCCCTCACACTGCTTTGGCTGCACAGCGCTTGCCCTGAACTCCGAGGCCAGTGCCACCGTCCCCAACTGCCCTAAGCCAGATGCCCTCGTCCCAAAAATATACCCCTCTCTAAAAAATTTCCAGTCTAAAGAAGGCCCACCTGACAGTTTTCTTTCCCCAGAGGAAACTCATCCCTTTGATGAGGAAGCAGCCAAAAATAAAAATCCTGAGTGGCCACCCTTGCTATCCTCCCCAGAACCTCCCACCTCCATATGTTATAGCACCCCCATTTTGTGCTCCCGCCTTTGACACTGATATTACAGAAAATGCCAAAGTAAAACTTAGTCAAGAGGTCACCTCACTTGAAAATTTACTCCAAATGAAAAAACAACACCTAAACTTAATAAACGAATTAAGGGCATTGGATAAAGAGCTAACTAGCTTTCCCCTGGCTCCCATCACATCCAAACCGGCATCCAAGAAAAAGCCAAAAATATGTATACATGCTTTTCCCGTTACTAGAAGCAAGGCTGCCCCCACTTCTAGTGAGGCAAATGAATCTGAGGAAGAAGTGGAAAATTCGGGTGAGGAAACCTCTGACGAGGAGGATCAGGAGGAAACCCCAAATGAGGAAAGCAAAGAAACAACTCTAATTTCAGGGCAATGATACTGCTGCCTCAGCTTTAAACATATAAAAGAATTAAAAGCTGCGGTTACGCTTTATGGCCCGGTAACGCTGTTCACATTATCTATAATTGAAACCCTCAGTGAACATTGGTTAACGCCCAATGATTGGTATCTCTTAGCCCGTGCTGCCTTGCCGGGTGGTGACTACATCCTTTGGAAAATCAATTTTGAAGAGAACTGCAGAGAAATTGCAGCCCGCAACACTAAAAGTAAAACTGCTAAAACTTGGACTAGGGCAAAACTTCTGGGTCAGAGCCCCTACGATACTAATGAAAAACAGGCTAAGTTTCCTCCTGGCCTCCTGGTTCAAATTCAAAATGCAGGTATCAAAGCTTGGAAGCGGATCCCTCCTAAAGGATCGGCAACCACGTCTCTAACCAAAATCCGCCAAGAGCCCGATGAGCCATACAGTAATTTTATTAGTGACTCACAGAAGCGACTGAAAGGCTCGTTGGACAAAACGAGAACGAAAGCAAATTCATTAAACATCTTGTTTTTGAAAATGTGAACCCTGCCTGCCAAGCTGTAATTCGTCCCCACTGTAGTTCTAAAGATATATCTGGCTACATTTGGCTTTGCGCAGGTATTGGCTCAGCTCATTCCACTGGAATGGCGATAGGGACGGCTCTCAAAAATTTCACTCAGGCCGACTTCCCTAAGACTTGTTTTAAGTGTAAACAACTGGGACATTTTTCCAGGGATTGGACCGCTCCGAAGGCCAAATGCCCGCTCCCTCCCTCCCTATGCCCTCGATGTAACAAGGGAAAACATTGGGCCTCAGAATGCTGCTCCAAGATGGATGCCCAGGGCAATACCCTACCCCCAAAACAGGGAAACTTCCAGAGGGGCCAGCCCCTGGCCCCCAAAATGAGACAAACCCCTGGGGCTATCAAGTATGTCCCCCAAATACCAGACTCTCAGACTCCAATGTCGTCAATCTATCCCGAGCTACTGCAGGTAGTGCAGGACTGGACCTCTGTTCCTCCACCACAACAATATTAATACCTGAAATGGGGATCCAAATCCTAGAGACGGAGTTTTGTGGCCCCCTGCCCCCAATACCTTTGGACTGCTCCTTGGCCATGCCAGCCTAACAATCCAAGGCCTAAATGTATTCTCTGGAGTTATTGATAATGATTACACAGGGAAAATAAAGATCCTAGCATCCTCCCCCCTTGGCCCTATAACCATAAAACCTGGAGAAAGAATTGCTCAACTACTGTTAAGACCCCTTATTCACCCTAATCAGAATTTTTCAAAGAGTCCAGAGATGCTAATAATTTTGGCTCCTCAGATGCCTATTGGATTCAAAAAATTATGCAAGAAAAAAACCTCTTTTAAAATTAAAACTAGAAGGAAAGACTTTTGAAGGCCTTGTAGACACCGGAGCTGATGCCACAGTAATTTCTGACAGGCCTCTTTCCTGGCCCCTTTCCTGGCCCCTTACAGCTACCTTAACCCACCTTAAAGGCATTGGACAGTCCTCCAACCCTCAACAAAGTTCCAAGGTCCTCACATGGACAGATGAAGAGGGTAATTCAGGTACTGTTCAACCATATGTCATACGTGGCCTGCCTATCAATCTTTGGGGCAGGGACATTCTTGCCCAACTAAATCTCATTATGTGTAGCCCAAATGAAATCGTCACCCAGCAAATGTTGAGGCAGGGCTTTCGCCCCAGACAGGGATTAGGAAAACACTCATAGGGGATAAAAGAGCCCATCGTACTAACTAAGAACTCTGATTGCCTACGTCTCGGCATGAAAAATTTACCTTAATGGCTATTGACATCCTGGTACCCCATGCAGACAAAATTACTTGGAAATCTGACAAACCTGTATGGGTTGATCAATGGCCATTAACTTCAGAAAAATTGGCTGCAGCAACGGCTTTAGTACAGGAACAGCTTGCTGCTGGTCATATTGAACCCACCACCTCTCCTTGGAATACTCCCGTCTTTGTTATTAAGAAAAAATCTGGCAAGTGGAGGTTACTACAAGACCTTAGAAAAATTAATGAAACGATGGTTACTATGGGGGCCCTGCAGCCTGGGCTACCCACCCCTGTCACCATTCCTTCCAACTACTATAAAATAGTTATAGACCTTAAGGATTGTTTTTTTACTATCCCCCTCCATTCAGACGATAGAGTCCGCTTTGCGTTTAGCCTGCCAGTAACAAATTTTAAAGGGCCTATGTCCCGCTTTCATTGGAAGGTTCTTCCCCAAGGAATGGCCAATAGCCCCACCCTTTGTCCAAAATTTGTTGCCCAAATCATTGATCCCTTTAGAAAACACTGGCCATAAATCTATATTATCCATTATATGGATGATATCCTCCTAGCAGGAGCCGATGGCCCCCAGTTACTTCTTTGTTGCCAAGCAATCTCCCAAAAATTGACTAATAACAGTCTCCAAATTGCCCCCAGAAAAGTTCAATTAAAAGACCCTTATTTCCACCTAGGATTTGAACTCCACCACCAAAAAATCATCACACAAAAAAATCCAACTAAAGACCAGTCACCTAAAAACCTTAAATGACTTCCAAAAACTTTTAGGAGATATTAATTGGATAAGGCCATATCTTAAACTCACAACTGGAGAACTTAAGCCTCTCTTTGACATTTTAAAATGGGACTCTGACCCCTCTTCCTGCCGTTCCTTAACACCTGCAGCCATTAAAGCTTTACACATCATTGAAATGGCCACTCAAAATCAAGGGGTCAACTTTGTATCCTACAAGGATCCCCTCTTATTCGTTGTATGTGCTACTTCACATACTCCTACAGGAATCTTTTGGCAGCAGGGCCCACTCCTATGGATACATCTCCCTGCATCCCCTACCAAAATACTGGAAACCTATGCCATTCTAGTCACTAAATTAATTTCCCTGGGTCGAGAACAAAGCCAGCAATATTTTGGCAAAGACCCTGACAGAATAATACTCCCCTATTCTAAGGATCAATTACATTGGCTTACACAAAACACTGATGAATGGCCTATAGCCTGCTTATCCTTTTCTTGGATAATTGACAATCATTACCCCACAGACAAACTACTCCAATTTGCCAAAAATCATCCCTTTATCTTCCCAAAAAACACATCACGCCAACCAATACAAAACGCAAGCTTAGTATTCACAGACGGCTCCTCTAACGGGATTGCTGCTATGGTAATTGATGATCAAACTTTCACCATCCAATCTCCTTACAAGTCTGCACAACTTGTAGAATTTTACATGGTAGTTTAAGTTTTCCAAAAATTGACTGACAGCCCTTTCAACTTATACACTGATAGCTCTTATATAGCCCAATTCGTACTGCTTCTTGAAACCATCCCTTTCATTAAGCCCTCCACCAACGCTGTTCCCCTCTTCATAGAGCTTCAAAAACTAATCACCTCCAGGCGCTGCCCCTTTTTTCTTGGACATCTCCGCGCCCACTCTGACCTCCCTAGTCCTTTATCTGCAGGAAATGCTCATGCCACTATGCACTTAATCCTCTCCATAGAGTTAAACCCCATCGGCCAGGCCCGAGATGGTCATGCCCTACATCACCTTAATGCCCAAACACTGACAACTTTATAAAATCACTCAGGAACAGGCCCGACAAATTGTCAGACAGTGCCCTGCTTGTGTCACTCTTCTACCTATTCCTCACCTAGGAGTCAACCCCCGAGGCCTCATTCCCAATGAAATCTGGCAGATGGATGTCACCCACATCCCAAAATATGGCACACTTAAATATCTCCATGTAACTGTAGATACCTTTAGTGGATTCATTTTCGCCAGCCTACATGCTGGAGAATCTTCAAAGAACGTAATAGCCCATGTGTTAAATTGCCTTTCAGTTATGGGTAAGCCAAAAATTATCAAAACAGATAATGGCCCCGGGTACATTGGACAAAACTTTCAGACCTTCTGTAAAAAAACTACAGATAAAACACGTCACCGGCATTCCTTATAATCCTCAAGGACAAGGAATTGTGGAACGTGCCCATCAAACACTCAAAAACACCTTTCACAAATTGGATAAAGGAACATTATATCCCTTAAAAGGGTCACCAAAAAATATCTTGCACCATGCATTATTTGTTCTCAATTTCCTCAACCTGGATGACCATGGCAAATCCACTGCTGATCACCTTTGGCATCCTGAAACAAATAAAAATTATGCCACTGTTATGTGGAAAGATCCCCTAATTTCAAAATGGAATGGCCCGGACCCCGTTCTCATATGGGGTCGAGGGCATGTTTGCATCCTCAACACCAAAGAGGACGCTGCCAGATGGCTCTCTGAATGCCTAATTAGACAAGTTAATAATAACCCTTCCAGGGGTTAAGTATCCCCCTGAGAAAACAATTCTCTATCTTTCCTTACAGACATGGCTTTCAGTGGCATGCCTCACCTGTGGATTCTCTTGGTAAGTCTCCCCCACCTTCCCCTCACATCAAAAGGAAAGGCAGTAACCTCTCCATTCGCATGGAGGTTTTACATGACTGAAAATTGGACTAATTATGCCCAAACAGAAAGTTACGGCCACCTCCTAGCCACCACAGACTGTCCCCCTGTGGGATGCCAGGCTGCAATTCTACTTAACTTCACTGACTTCAAAAGAATACCTAATAAAATTGCTCCAGCCTTATGCTTCCTGTTTGACCAGACAGAGCCCAACTGCAAAAACTATTACGTTGATAAAAATGTTGGGTGCCCCTATAGATACTGCAAAATGCATGTCGCTCAAATGCCAAAAAGGGATTTACCCCTTGTCAGCCACCCATAGAAGGGCCCCCCGTTTTTCAAAACAAATGAAGGATTTACCTTTGTTGTTTGGGATCCTTGGGATACCAGATGGACCTCACCTGTTAAGGGAGCTTGCTGCTCCATCCCTAGTGTTCCTGCTATGCTTCTCAGTTACTCTGAGACACAGTTCTGTGTGGATAACTACTAAGGTGACCTTTCATATAGTTCTTTCAATGGAAAGCAACGGAAGCTGATCTTAAGCTTCCTTTTTACTAAATGTAAGGTAGGATACAGAAGTAGCAACACATAGTTTATGAGCATCTTGCAGCAATGTGGATTAGGAAGATAAGCAAATTGACTCCTCTCAAGCTCTGTGCACTGGCAGTCTGAAATTCTTTGCAAACATCTTTGTCCTTGGTCTGTTTCTGTCTCCTGTGCATTGCTATGCTGCAAAGGACAGCCTCACTTTCTTGTGTCAGGGATTTTCATCATGTGTGGAACAATCTCAGCTTAGTATATAAATATAATCTTTATGCATTTACAAAATAATTACACCTTCTTAAACTTATCCTAGCACTATTAGTGTAGAAAAAAGTTAGCTATGTATTTGACACTGTCAGTTTATAATGCCTTTCTGTCAGTCTGGGCATTCAGTTAAGATCATGGTCACTGTCTACTGCGAATTAGTTTTAGGTTGTAACTTTTGATAAAATTTTACTTCTCCTTGCATTTGAATTCCAAACATAGTGTGGGTAAGATTTCTCAATACATTAATTTTTAATTGTCATTGTATATATTACCATCATGTTAATCATTACTTAGGAATCAACATTCACTTTAGAATACTCTCCATAGATGTTCTCAAAGAAATCCTGTAACAGAACATTAGTATTCTCATTTTAATGTGTTATAATAATTTTCTATAGCTGCCATAAAACATATTTTCTTTTATCTTTATAAGGGGATGACAGTTCATCACAGAATTCTTCACCTGGGTAAATATATTATGTGTTTTTTCAGTGTTAATTGTGGACTGCAGAGATAAGAAACTGTTAATTACTGAATGTGCTCTAAGATAGACACCACCATATTATGTGCTTAATGGTTACAAAGAATATTTCCCTAGATTGTGATTTGTGAATTACACTTAGCATCTACAGAAGTGAAATTTTTAATTGATTTCTCTACATACTGATTTCCCAGGGTTTTAGGCCCCTTTGCTAATTTGCTGTCTTATTTTGGGGCTATAATCTTTCTTGACTTTTACTCTTTATTGTTCCTTGTTTCTTCCTTTTTTCTTTTTCCCTTTCTGATAGCAAAGTATCCATTTTTTCACCTATGGAAATATTAAGAGCATCTAGAATTTTAGGATTTTAGGGAATCTTGTAGACTAATCAAATGACCCACCTGTACTTCAACTTATGTTTAATATCCTGACCAAATGCTTGTTCTGCTGGGGACCCTGAAGTTCAAACATGTTAAAGCGAGTGTGTGGGTACCATGAGTGGAACAAATGGGACTTGGACTCCTTCCTACTTCTAAGGCTGGTAGTCTTCCTTATTTATTTACCTCCTGCATGTGAGTGTTTAGATCATCAGATGGGGAGTGTCTGAACAATGCCCATGGAAGAAGCTAAGCTTGGAATTAGCAAGTTAATCCATGATGGAAGATTCAAATGAATTAGCAATGAATAACAACAACATCGGTTTGTTTAGAATGGTGATGAAAATATTGGGTGTGTGACTGATTTGACAAAGATAATAGAAGTCAGATCTTCTGATAGTAAACTTGTCTTCAAAGGCTGGGTTGGGGAAATGGCTTTGTGAAATTTGGGAAATTGCTTGCCAAATAAGAATGAGGACTTGATTACAAATCCATGGCACTCTCTTCAAAGATGGGTATCTCATGTGAAATGAGAAATAGACACAGGAGGATATCCTGGGGTTCCTAGCTAGCAGCCTATTCAATCAATGAACCCCAGGTTTAGTGAAGTCCTTGGGTGTGGGAAAAAAGGTAGGGACATTAAGTAGCTCAGTGAGTAAACACGCATGCCATTCAGACCTGCTGAGTTTAGGTTGTTTTGGAATGATAGGGAGTTACTTTACTTCATGACTCATAAACCAAGCAAAATTATAAAGAAGATAAATGTATTCCCCGACCTGCAGGGATTTCAACAAGGGTCCGGGGAGAAAGTGACCTGAATGAGAGACAAACCAAACACAAGGAGGAGACCAGGTCTATATTCTCATTGAGGTCTCATTGTTTTTATTGGGTGCAGGGTTTATATAGACAAGCGAGCAGGAAATTTGTGGCAGGAGAGGGGGTCATCACAGTTCAGGAAGAGGGTACATCTAGAAAAGTGCCAGGTACTCACAGATCCTGTTGCAAATTTCTGAGATGAGCAAGCTGCGCTTGTAAATTCCCGAGGTAAATAAGCTGCGCTCGTAAATTCCTGAGATAAGCAAGCTAGTAATTTTCTGCCAGCATGTATGTCTGACAGCTTTGGCTCCCGGCATCTCCTCCCTTCTTTTATACAAAAAAGAGGGGGAGCCCCACTTGTAGTGGTGGGCTTTAACCAATTGGGGGAGAAGGGACCTGGCTCCTCCAAGGCTTTAATATCGTTGGCCCTTGGTATCTTTTGTGGAGAGGAGG
Source organism: Rhizomys pruinosus (assembly GCA_009823505.1). NCBI lineage: Eukaryota > Metazoa > Chordata > Mammalia > Rodentia > Spalacidae > Rhizomys > Rhizomys pruinosus. The sequence continues at coordinate 1,890,030 of VZQC01007452.1, forward strand.
AAGGGCATTTTTGCAATTTATTTTCTGATATCAACCTCCATGCAAGCCAGGTATTCTCTCAGGGAATTCAGTGGACCTTCCCTTGCGGTGCTTAACCTCGCACCCACATTGGTGCCCATATCGCACTCCATCGTGGGAGTCGATATGCATAGGTCTGAATCCTATTTAAATCTAAATTCAGATTTAAACTGAAGGCAGGGGGTCTATTAGTTGGCAAATGAAGGGGGGAGGAGTTATTTGGTTGATTCTGGTTCTGCCAGTCTGTGGTCCATGAGATCCAGGCATAGATTTTTCTGTTATAGAGTCAACCTGCTGTTTGACAAAAGATATCAATTTGTTAAAAGCATAAGGTCCTAGGGTTACCAAAAATAGGAGGACAGTGAGGGGTCCTAGGAATGGCATTAAAAGAGAGACCATGGATGATTTCCACCATTCATCTACTGCAAAGGAAAATCTTTGTTTATGTAGCTCATTGCTTAGTTGATTAAGTTTTGCAACCTGAGTTTCAACTAATCCAGACTAATTTATGTAATAATAGCATTCCTCGCCAAGAAAAAGGCAAGTGCCTCCTTTTTCAGCAGTAATAAGATCTAAAGCTCTTTGATTCTGAAGGGCTACTTGGGCGAGGGAAGTAATCTGTCTCTGCAGGGTAGCTAATGATTCAACGGAGAGAGGCATCTATTGCAGTCTGGAATTGCTGAGTGAGTGTAGCTAAGGAAGTAAGGGAATGTCCCAAGGCTCTCGCTGCCAGGCCTGTTGCCACCGCAGCAGTGGCAAGAGAAATTCCTGCAACAACTGGAAGGAAAATGGCTTTTATGGTCAGGATGGACATAGAACTTTTGGCTTTTTTTTTTTTTAATTAGTTTTTATTGATGCTTTGTGCATTTCATACATTTTTCCAATTCAGTTCAGGCTTATTTCCCTTTCCCTCCCCCCCNGCCGGGTCGCGTTTCCCTCTGCTCTGGCCCGGCTGGACGACTTGTGGGCCGGGACCGGGTCGCAGGGGAGCCCGCCTCACGGCCCGGACCCGGTCACGCTCCTTCCAGCTCTAGGCGGAGGTCTGGCGGGGGGCGCTGGGATACGGGTCTCGCTGTGCCCGTCTCCGGGGTCCGGCCCACGACGGGCCGCGCTCGGGTGAGCAGAGGCCGCGTTTCACCTCTGCTCGGTACCCGGCTGGACTGTGGGCGGGAGACCCCGGGGTCGCAGGGGAGACGCCATAACGTCGCCAGGCCCGGCGTGACACCCGCTCCTGACGGCTCTACGGCGGGGCTGGCGGGGGCCATCTGGGAGCAGGTTCTCGCTGTGACCCCGTCTACGGGGTTCCCCGGCCCCGACGGGCCGCGCTCGGGTGACGCAGGGTCGCGATTTCCCTTCTCTTGGTCCCGGCTGGCTTGTGGGGGGACCGGGGTCGCCGGGGCACGCACCTACCCCGCGCCGGTAACACGGCCCCATCAGCGGTTCGCCGGCATCTCGGCGGTCGGGCGGGGGGCCGGAGGCCGCGGGTCTGCGCTGTGACCGTCTCGGGGTCCCCGGCCCCGACGGGACTGGGGCAGGTGTCGGCACAGCAATCCCTCCCCCCCCCCCCCGCGCCCCAGCTGACTTGCTCGCCTCCACGTGGTCTCCTTTTGGCGCCGCTTCCGCCCGCCGCGCCGCTCCCTTCCGGCTTCACCCCTCCCCTCTCTCCCCCCTGCCCCTGCCCCCTCCCCCGTTCCCTCACCCCCTCCCCCCCTCTCCCTCCCCGCACTCCCGGCCGGCGGCCCGCCCCCCTCCTCTCTGCCCCGTGTTTGTGGCCTTGCCCCCCCCCGGGCCCTCCCTCTGCCCGGGTCCCGCCGCCGGGCCCCCTGGGCCCGGCCCCGGCTCCTCCCCCGCAGGCCCTCCCCCCTGGGCGGCGCTCGGTCCCCCCTGGCTCACCTTGGCGGCGCCCCCCGGCCCGCGCTTCGCCGCCTCCTTGCCGCCCTCCGCGCCGGCGCCCTTCCCGCCTCCCGCCGCCGTCCCTGGCCTGCCGCGCGCGCCTGCCCTCCCGGCCCTTCGCGGGCTCCTGCCCCTTCCGCCCGCCTCCGGCCGCCTTGGCCCCTCGCCGCCCTCGCGGGCGCCCTCCGCTCTGGCCGTCGCCCTGCCGGCCGCCCCCCCGCCGCCCGGCGGCCCCCGCCGCGCTTGCGCCGCACCCCGCCGGCGCTTGCTCCGCTCCGGCCCTGGCGGGTCTCCGCCCCGGCGGCCCCTCCAGTCCTTCCGCCCTCCCGCCCTCCCGCCGCCCGCCCGGCCCGCGCTGCCCGCGCTGCCCGCGCTGCCCCTGCCGCCCGCGCTCCGCGCCCGCTGGCCCTTCCGCGCCCTTCCCGCTCCCCTCCCGCTTCTGCTTCCCTCCCCCGTGGCCCCCGTCCTCATGGCGCCCCTCTGCCCAGCCCCCCTCCCATCCTCGGCCTCGGCGGCCGGCGCCGCCTTCATCCCGCGCCTCGTCTCTGCTCCGGCTCTTTGCCCCCCGCCTCCCTCGCTGCTTTCCCCCTCTCCGCCCCGCCCTCCCTCCCCGCCCCCCTCGGCCCGCCCCCCCCCCGCTCCGCCCGCCCCCCCTCCCGCCCTCTCTCGTTCCCTGCTCGCTGCCCCCCCCCGCCCCCCTTCCTGCGGGCCCCCCGCCCGTCCCATACCCGGGCCCCCCCGCCTTCGCCCTGCCTTCTCGCCTCCCCACTGCCCGCCCGCCGCCCCTGGCGCCCGCCTTTCCCCTGTGGTTCCGGGCCTCTGGCTGCCCCCCGCCTCCTTTCCCCGACCCTGTCGCCCTCTCTTGCCGGCCGCGCGCCCCTCTCCCTGCCCTCCCCCCCGCTGCTGGCCTCCCTGTCTGGGGCCCCACATCTTCCTCCCTCCTTGGCCGCCCTTCCCCGGGCCGCCGCGCGCGCCCCCTCCTCCCCCCTCGGCCCGCCCTCCCCCCTCCCTCGGCGCCCCCTCCGGCTCGCCTGTCCCCTGGGCTCCTCCCGTGGCCCCGGCCGCCCCTTCCCTGCTTTTTCCCTTGTCCCCTTCCCTCTTCCTCGGCCATCTACGCCCTCCCCCCGCGCCTCGCCTGGCGCCTGGCTTCGGCCCCCTCTCTCTGCTTGTTCTCCCCGCCCCTCTCCCTTTCCCGCTCGGCCCCCCCTTCCGGTGCCGGTTGGCGCCCGTCTTCCCCGCCCTGGTTACCTCCCCCGCCCGCGGGTGTGGCTCTTCTTACTCTAACGAGCCCCTGCCCTGCCCCGCCCCGCCCTCCCCCGCGCCCCCGCGGCCTTCCTCCTTTCTTTCCCAGGCCCCCTTGCCCGCTGCGCTTTCCCCCACTCCTCCCTCTCCTCTGCCCCCTCCGTGCCCCTCCCTTTCTCCCTGCCCCTTCTTCCGGCTCTTCCGGCCCCGCTTCCCCCCCGCCACCTCCTCCTCCGGGGCCCTTCCTTCCCCCCTTCCGTCCTCTCGCCCCGCTCCCGGCCCCGGTGCCTCCCGCGCGCCATCTGCCTCTCCCTGCCTCCCCCCCTTGGCCTCCGCCTCTCCCCGCCTCTTTCCCCCCCCCGCGCCTCCCTTTCTCCCGCCCTCCTGGCCTTCTCCCCCTCGCCCCTCCTCCTGGGCCCGGGCCCTCCCCCTCTCCCTGTTGCCCTCCTCTCCTGCCTTCTCTCGCCGTGCCTCTCCCTCTCCCCCCCCGCCTCCCTCGCCCCCAGGCCCCCTGGCGCCTCCCCCCTCTCCTGCCTCCTGCGTGGGTTCCGGCCGCCTCCCGCCTCCCCCCTTCCTGGCCCTGCCTTGCCGCTCCCCCAGCCCCCTCTCTGGGCCCCTCTTCCCGCCCTCCTGCCGAGGGCCGTTTTCTCGCTCTCCGTGCCCCTTCCCCGCCCGCCGCCCCCGTGCCCGCTCTCCTTGCCGCTCCCCTCCTTGCGCGCCCTGCCCCTCCCGCGCGCCGGCCGCAGCGCCTCCCCTCCGCGCCGCGCTCCTGCCCCGCCCGCCACCCCTCCCCCCCGATCCCCTGCCTCCCGTTGGTTCTTTTGCGCGCCTCCCCCCGCTACGCCCGCCTCTCGTCCGCCGTTCCCCCCGCCGCGGGCCCCCTCCCCTCCTCGCCTCTGTGCTGCCCGGGGCCCTCTTCCCCCGCCCCTGCGCCCGCTCCCGCCACTACTCCCGGGCCTCCTTCCCCTTCCTCTTCTCCTCACGTTTGCCCCTCGCCGCCCTGGTCTGCCTCTGCCCTCCTGGGCCTCCCCCACGCTCCCCCGGCGCTCGCCCGCCTCCCGCCCTCGTCCCGCGCGACCCTGCGCCGCTGTCCTCCTCCCCCCCCGCCCCTGCCCCGGCCCGGCTGGCCTTCCCGGCCGCCTTCTCTCCCTATTTCGTCCCGCCTTCCCCCCCTTCCTCCTTCCTTGTTTTCGCCGGCTCCCCCTGGCGGGACCTTCTCGCCCCTTCCTTTCTCTCCGCCCGCCTTCCGCTACCTCCCCCCCCGGGCCCGCTCGCCCCCCGGGCCATCTCGCCCCCTCTCCCCCTGCCCGCTGCCCCCTTCTCCCCCGGCTTCTGGCCCCTCGCCTCCCGCTCCCCTCCCGCCACTCTCCACCTGCCCCCGTTGGCCTTCCTCCCCGCCCTGCACGGGCTGGGTTTACCCCTCCGACCACCTCTCCCCTTCACTCCCCCTATCCCTGGCACTGCCGGCCCCCCCCCTGACCTCCATCCTCCCTGCTGCGGCGCCCGCCTTTGCCCCTCCGCGCCCATTTCCTGTTTTTTCCGTCGCATGGCGGCATTGGTCTGGCGGGCTCCTTCCTCCCTGTCCTTCCGCCCTCTCCCGCCCGCCCCGCCCTCTCATCCTCCCTGGGGCCTCTGCCCGCCGCCTTCCCCTTCCCGGTCGGCCTCGGCCCGGCTGCCCCCTGGTCCGCCCCTCCCTCTTCCCTCTCGTGGCTCGCCCCTAGCTCATGGGCCCTCACGGCCCCGCCCCGGACCCTTCCCGGCGTTGCTCCTTGGCCCCGCGGCCGTCCCGCTCTCCCTTTTTTGCTGCTGCTCCTGCTTTGTCTCCCTCAGGGCCTGCTCCGCCCTCCCCCGCCTCCTCGCCCCGCTTCCGCCGCTTTGGTCACCGTGGCCGGGCTCAGCCCCCTCACCCCTCGCCCCCTCCGTCCGGCTTTCTGTACCCCCCCCAGCCCTTGCCGCCGGCCTCCACCGGCGCCCCTTGCCCTCCCTCGCCTCCACCCCACTCACCCCCCCCTCGGCCCCTCCCCCCCCCCGGCTCTCCTCCCTTTTCCCCCATGCCCAGGCACTTTTTGCGGCCGCCCTCCGCCGCTGGCCCCCCTTCTCTCCCTGCTCCTGGCTTGGGCCCTCCCTCTCTCCCCTGTCCCCTCCTCCCCCCTACGTGTCCGCTTTCCTGCGCTCCCTCTCGCCTCCCCCGCGTTTTCTTTCCCGGCCTGGCCCTCCCTCCACTTTCCTTTGGCCGCCCCCGCCTTCGCCCCGCCCCCCTGCGTGCCCCGCACGCCCTCCCGGGGGGCATGCGCCTCTCCCCCACGCCCTTCCCCCTCTCCCTCTCGGGGCTCTCAGTCCTCCCGGACCCGCCTGGTCCTGGCCCCCCCCCCCCGTTTGCCCACTGCCTCCCCTGCCGCTCCCCCCTCGTCCTACCCCTTTCCGCCCCCTCCTCTTTTGCCCGGGGGCCCAGCCGCCCCACTGGCCGCCCGCCCCGCCTCTTGCCGCCAGTGGTGCTGGCCCACCTGGCTCCCCCCCTTGTCGCCGTCCTGCCTTCACCCCCTACACTCTCCCTCTTGTCCGGTCCCCGTCCCGCTGGCCCCACCGCCCGTCCCCGTGCCCCCCCCCTCTGGCGGTGCCTCGCCGCGCACGCCTTGGCCGCCGCCTCCCTCGCACTCGGTTGTCGGCCCCGCCTTCCTCCATCCGCCCGCCGCTGCCCCCGCCACCCCTCGCCTCGCCCCTTGCCCCCTGGGCCCTCCTTCCCCTCCCCAGCTTCTGTACATCCCGGCCCCCGTCCACGGCCGTGCACGGACGCCGCCCCCCGCAGTGGGACGGACACCCTTCCCAGCACGCTCCATCTGCCCAGCCCTTCCTTCCGCGTCTCCCCGCTCCTCCCCCCCCGCCCGCCTGCCCCCCTGCCCCCTTCACCAGCTGGTGCCCGCTCTGCCTTCGAGCCTTCCCGCGGCCGGCGTTCGCGCTGCCGCGCACCACTCTTCCCGCCGTGTTCCCCTGCTCTGCTTCCTTCCCGGGCCCTGCCCCTCCCTCTGCGCTCTCCCCTTCCTCCACCACTCCGCCTGGCCTCGCTCCAGGCCCACGCCTGCTCCCCCGTGCTGGCGCGGTTGTGGCGCCCCGGGGCCCCCTCCTCCCCTTGCTTGGTGGGCCTGTACCCTTGTCCCGCCCCTGTGGCCCGCCGTTGTGGCGGCCCCCTTCGCCTGCCTCCCCTGCGCCCTTCCCTTTGGCCCCCGTCCTCCCCTTCCTGGGTTCTCTCCCCCACCGACCCCCCCTTACGTGCCCCCGCTCCTAGCCGCCCGCTCTATTATCTTGCCGCTCTGTTCCCCTACGCCCCACGCTGGCCGCCCGGTGCCCTTCCCTGGCTGCAGTGGCTGGCCTGTGGTCCTGTTCCCCTGGCCTCCTCTGCCGCGTCCAACGCGGCCTCCTGCCCTTTGCCCGGGTCTGGGCTGGACGCTGGCCGCCATTCTGTTTCCGTGACGTCCCCAGTACCAGCCCCCCGCCTGGTGTCCCTCCATCTGTGTGTCGTCCCCCCCCGCTCTTTCTTTCATGGCGCGGGCTGCCCTCGTACCCGCCACGCCGCGTGACTCCGCACCGCTGGCCCTTGCCCTGGTGCCTTGGCCATGGGGGCTGGGTGGGCGCCGGGCCCCTGGGTGTCTCTTCGCTTCACGCGCCTTCTTTCCTTGCGTGACGCTCCGCCACGTCCCCACTTTCCCGGCCTTCGCCCTGTCTACGGCCCCTGGTGTTTTCGGCCTTAGTCCCGTCCGTGTCTCTTCCCCCGCCTTGGTTTTCCCGGCCTCTGATCCCCTGGTCACCTGCCTCTGACCTTCCCTGGCGCTCTCCTTCGCTGTTGCCCCACCTTTGCTTTCCCTCCCTCTGTCCGCGGCCCGCCCTTTGGGCTTGCCCCCTCGCCCCTCTTCTCCTCTCCTTTTCCCTGTTGTCCCGTCTCCCTTGTCGCCTTCTCTTTCCGCTGCTTTCGTCCCTTCCGTTTGCTTCCCCGTTCCTTCCTTCCTCGTCCCCCCCCCCCCCTGGGTGCTTTGCTGGCCTCTGTGCCTCTTGCCTTCCCCCTATCGTCTGTCTCTCCCGTCATATCTTGGGCGTCTCTCTCCGCTCTCACACGGGAGGGGGTGACATCCCGCTGCCACTGCCTTTGCCACTTTTCACTCCCCTCGTTGTCCACCTTCCTCTTATCCCCTCTCCCGTCTCCGGGCTACTACGCTTTTTGTTTGTTCCCTCCTCTGCTTCGGTTGTTCTTTTCCTTGCCCGCCCCCCGCCCCCCGCCTGGTCAAGCCCTTCCCTTCCTTGGCTGGGGCGTGCCCGTGTCCTCGCTTCACGGTTTGTGCCTGCCTACGTTGCGGGACTGTCCCGCCCCCCCCACCAGTCGGCACCTTCCCCCGGCGGATACGCCTTGCCCGCGTCTGCCCTTCTCCCTCCGTCTCCGGGCCTCCGCTTTGCTCCTCGCTGCAACTGTTGGCCCTCCTGCGCGCAACGTCGGGCTTCCTCCTTGCACCTGCCTCAGTCTCCCTCAGTGACGTTTCCACTCCTGCTTGTCTCCTGTACCTTCCTCCCTTCTACGCTGCCCCTTCTCTCGGTTCTCTTGCTGCACGCCTTGGCTTGTCGCTACTCGCCATCCCCCTACATCCGCAGACCCCACGCGGCCTTGTCATGCCCCTTCAATTGCCGCTCCTGGGCCCTGCTGTCTCGTGCGTGCTCAGGCGCGCCTCCAGTGCGCCTTGCAGGGGCGTCCACTACTCATTGTACGCGCGTTCCCTACTTCCTCCCCACTCGCGGTCACTTGCCTTGCTTTCTTTATTCTTGCTTGCTTCCTGCAGAGTCTCATGGGGCTGCACCATTGTGTATATGATTACCTTGGGAAGCAAACATAATTACTTAAGTTAAATCATCTTAGAGAATGCTACAAGGTGATACGGTAGAACAGGGAAATTATTGAGAAAAAAAATTAAGAATGTAGTCAATCACCAAAACCAAAGATATCAAATGAACACTCTTACAAGATTTTATGATAAGGCAAATGTTGGAGACCAACAGCGTTATATTCATAAAGATATGTGCCGATATAGCTCTATCTGCTCACAGATACCAAATCTCAATACTAAAGTCCTAGGTGTCTGTGCATCTACATGCCGCGAGGAATTCTTGATTAATCACCGAGAGCTTCTCTGGGAATCGATTTCAGCAATAGGATACTTGTTCATTATACTTCCTAGGTGGTATGCTTTTAGGCTCACGGCATCAGGCCCGCGTAGCATAACAGGTACCAGGCTTCGCTTCATTGCCTCTAGGTTGGTGTATAGGTTGGTCACCTTATCAGGCCGTAGAAGCGAGGAGTTACACGTTCTAGCTGCTCGAGTACCTGACGTTACGATAGGTGGAGGGATGTCAGATGGAGACCTATACATACATGCATGTACGATGATCGGCCTGCTGGAATGCCAGAGAGTGGTTACAAAAGGCCACTAAACTCTCAGTACACAGCAAGGATGATTGGGCCTACCTGTAGTCAGATGCATAGTAACCAATAACCAGTCAGCACCAGCTACATCTCACTCTGCTGGAAATACTGTATCACAGAGGCAGCCATTGGCCTGTGAGACTGCCAAATCTCATGGGGCTATTGGTACTCCTCTCGGATGAAGTAGACTCCATGACTGATGCCACAAGCTACATCCTCTACAGGTTAGCATGAGTTTGTTAAGAGCCACAGTCAATTGACTCTTCTGTTCTTCAGGTTATTTTAACTTAGGTTGTGTGGAACATTTTGTACTATTGCAGTGAGTTATTCATCATTTCTATATACATCGTAGTCCTATGATCTGATAACGTTAACCTCAGGCCATACTTTACTATTATGTTCTAGTGTTCTTGTCAATATCCTTAATATCTATTGTCTTATTGCTCTTGTTTCTTCACTTTGACATAAGGAGCGAATATTAGGTTATTCCTGACTAAGCTGTCAGTCCCTGAACAGGGAAACGGCTATATTTGGCACCTATGCTAGTCCTTAGCTCAACTAGCTCCAGAGAGATTCGGAGGATTCTGTTGTTACTTCATGCGCAACCTTGGTTGCTCCACCTGTCTTTCTTAAGTGCTCTTCCGCTTATGTGGGACACACAGTGACGCCGCGTGAAGAAAGGGAACCGCGATGGATACGCATGATGTATGACCGATGGATCTGCTCTGTATGGCGGTTAAGATATGTTCGTTGTGATAGGAGCGCTTAACCAGACAATGTAGTCTGTACGCACAGGATTCGGTATTTGTAATCCCAATGCGGTTCTAGATGGGAGAAGGCACAATATCTTTTGTCAGTCCTTCTAACGAGGCTTGGCACTATGCAGTGCTGGCGGCTGTAGGCTCCGATCCAGTGTGCTTCGCTGAGAGCACAAACAAGTCTGATAACACGAATTAACCCACGCAAGCATTAGGGACGCCATGTGGTATAGCGCATGCTCTGTATCTCACATCAACCGTCTGCCAATGATCACTTATAGCTAAAATGAAAAAAAAAAACTGAGCAAGAAAAGATGCAGTGAAGTTATGGCAATGAATGCATGATCTGGATGGGGTGGGGGTGTTTTTTGAGACAGGGTCTCCCTATAGCCCCAGCTGGCCTGGAACTCACTCTGTAGACCAGACTGGCCTTGAACTCAGAGAGATCTGCTTGCTTCAGCCTCTTGAGTGCTGGGATTAAAGACATGCACCCCTGCCCCCAGCTTAAAGACGGTTCTTAGCCACCATGTGGGTGCTAGGAATCGAAGCCAGGTCCTCTGCAAGAGTAGTCAGTGCTTTTAACCTCTGAGCCATCTCTCTGGCCCCATATTTTAGATTCTTAAAATATTATCTCCCAGAGTTGGATGTGCTGGCACATGACTTTAATTCTAGCACTTGGAAGGCAGAGGCAGATGGATCTCTGTGAGTTCAAGGCCAGCTTGGTCTACATAGTGGGATCCAGGCCAGGGACTAAAAGGAGACCCTGTTTTAAAAAAAAAAAAAAAAGAAGAAGAAAAATTATCTCTTTGTGAAATATTATTCAACTATTTGGAACAGACATAATGATTTCATACATATGATCTTATCTCAAAGTAGAGTTTCCAGGATTGTTAGCCATTCTGACAAAATTTCTGTACTGCTGAAGAAAATTTAAGAATATATATTTGAGCCTGGCATCATGGCACATGCCCATAATCCAAACTAACTGAGAAGCTGAGATAGTTGCTTGAATCTTCTCTCTCTCTCTCTCTCTCTCTCTCTCTCTCTCTCTCTCCCTCCCTCCCTCCCTCCATCCTTCTCTTGCTCCTTCTTTTTTCCTCCATATATATACATACATGCATATTCATAACATGTACATTTACATATATTTGACTAAAATTATTTTCACATTGTAATTAAAATATTTCCTCATTTTTAACAGCAATCTGAACACAACGCTCTGAGATATAGTTTTATGCTTCAATTTTGGGAAATAATTGTATATTATGCTGAGGAAAAAAAGAACAGCTCATTCTATGCTGCAGAATACAAGGATTCTGATTAGCTTTGGTTCTACATATGGTTCATTGCAAACAACTTCTATTTCTTCTTTATTTATCTCAAGAAATTGGAATATTAAACTTCTAAAATTCTCATTTCAAAATGTTATGTTGGCACTTGAATGCTCTATTAATAACTAGAACTCTGAAAAACAGGCTCGGTACCTGACTTGAAGGCACATGGCCAAGAATACATACGAAGTTAGTGACTCCTAAACCTAGAAAAATCAGTAGCCTTTCTCAACTCCTATAAAATTGAAATCCCCCCATACTTTCTTTATAGTAGCATTAAGAGGAAAGTCTGGAACTCTTAGAATACATATTTTGTACCCTGCCACCAACAATCAAAGATTCTGAAATATTAAGACCAAATTCCATAGATATCCACTTAGGGGTGTGTTCTTTCATTTTTATCACAAGCTAAAGAGCATCATCTTGTCATCTGGAGCAAAAAATACTGGATTTATTGGAGAGACACTGAAGCAAATAACAGATTTGATGAAAGGCTTGATACAAAGAAGCAAAGATCCAGCAGTCAAGGACAGCTCCAAAAAGAGCTGAAAGGAGTTCCTGGACTTGTGAAGAATATTATTTTTGTTTTATGTGTATGAGTGTATTCCTGCATATGTGTAAGTACACCTGTGTCATGCAGTGCCCGCAGAGTTCAGAAGACATCAGATGCCCTGGAACTGGAGTTACAGACAGTTGTTAGCTGCTGTGGGAATAAACCAGGGTCCTCTACAAGAGCATCCAGTACTCCCAATTTTGGAGCCATCTCTCCAGCCCTAGCCATTCCTTTTCTTTTTATTTATTTATTTATTTTTATGTGTATGAATGTACTGTCTGCATGCAGGTCTGTGCACCCGTGTCAAGCAATGCCGTGGAGGTCAGAAGAGGGTGTTGGATTCCCCTGGAACTGGAGTTCTCCTGGAATTGGAGTTACAGACAGTTCTCAGCCGCCATGTGGGTGCTGGGGATCGAACCCGGGTCCTCTGCAAGAGCAGCGGTGCTCTTAACCGCTAGGCCATCTCTCCAGCCCCACCATGCCTTTTCTTAAAAGATGTTTTTGAACTTTAATTTAATGCGTATGAGTGTTGTGCCTGTATGTATGTAAGTGCACCACATGTGTGCTGTGCTTGTGGAGGTCAGAAGCAGGTATTGGATTCCCTGGAAATCGAGTTAGAGACAGTTGCTAGCAGCCATATGGGTGCTGATAACTAAGCCTGGATCCTCTGAAAGAGCAGCCAGTGCTCTTAATGGTTGAGCCATCTCTACAGCCCCTTAAAAGCTTCTAATTTCTTTGGAATTTTAGCCTCTGTGTTTTTTCCATAAAAATTTAAAATCTCTACAAGTGAAAATCCATCCAATGAGCCCAGTAACCATATCTCAGTGTAAATCTAGATATTTGGCACCTTCACATCAGGGCCATCTCCCTGACCTCTGGCCTACAAATTTTTTATAGTTGAGACAATGGGGGAGCTATTGTGTGCAAGGAAGTCTCAGATGTCCATTTTCCTTCTATTCATTCAGAATTTTTTTTTAATTTTATTTATTTCTGTATGTGTGTGAATGTACTGTCTGCATGCAAGTCTGTGCACCCATGTCGTGCAATGCCGCAGAGGTCAGAAGAGGGTGTCAGATTCCCCTGGAACTGGAGTTCTCCTGGAATTGAAATTTCAGACGGTTCTTGGCCGCCATGTGGATGCTGGGGATCAAACCCGGGTCCTCTGCAAGAGTGGTCGGCGCTATTAACCGCTAGGCCATCTCTCCAGCCCTCATTCAGAAATTTAAAGAAAAAAAGGAAGTGGAATCTGTCTGGTTCAACTTGAGATTGTCTGGTTCAATAAAGATGCCTAGCTAACATACTGTCTCCTCTCCCAGGACTATTGTCATGACTGAATCAACCTTATATGAGTCCTCCTGTTGCTGTAATAGACACATTCTAGTAGCCTGTTATCTCCCTCACTCGCTCTGTGTGTGTGTGTGTGTGTGTGTGTGTGTGTGTGTTATTTTGTTTTGTCTTATTCTTTGTTCCAGTGTTGGGAATTCAATTGAGGACCTCGAGCATGTAATGCAGGCACTCTACTATTGGGCTATATTCCCACTCCTAGCCTCTTATTTGCCTAGTGTTCCCTCTTGACCAACACCTTTCCCTGAAGATCATCCAGATAAATCCATGTTCTCTTGTGGGTATACTTCTCTGTTATCAAACACTGCTATGCCATGTAGTGAACTTTCTTCACTAAAGAGAGGTTGAGCCATGCCCTTTTTCTTCTTCTTCTTCTTCTTCTTCTTCTTCTTCTTCTTCTTCTTCTTCTTCTTCTTCATCTTTTTGAGACAGGTTCTCCCTATAGCCCTAGCTGGCCTGGAGCTCACTCTGTAGACCAGGCTTGCTTTGAACTCACAGAGATCCCCCTGCCACTGCCTCTGCCTCTGCCTCCTGAGTGCTGGGATTAAAGGCATGCACCACCACACCCGGCCTAAGATGGTTCTTAGCCGCTGTGTGGGTGCTGTGATTTGAACCTGGGTCCTACACAAGAGCAGTCAGTGCTCTTAACCACTCAGCCATCTCTCCAGCCCAAGCCATGCTCTTCTTATTTCCATATTCACAGTACCCAGCACATACAGACCTATAAAAAGAGGTCAGAAATAGTCATTATTCATAAAATAATTAAATCCACTTTCTACAGTAGCATTTACTGTAAGGATTCAAGCTTAAATAGCCCAGTCAAACTTGATCACTTGTCTGAAAGGCTTACTACAAGCCTGGATACATACAAGACAAGTAATAAATTTTCACTTCCTTTTGTCTTGAAAAAAAGAACAGGACTGTTTAATTTGGTGTATAGAGAGTGAGATGACAGTATACACATTCAGATAATAGCTTCACAAAGATCTCTCTAATGTTAGCAAGAAAGTGATTTTTAATTATCTAGAATCATTCATGATATAGAAAAGCTGTGAATATTGATGCAGACAGTACAATGCTACTAAAGTCACTTTATCAACATTCCCAATTAATGCACACTTTAGTACATTCTAATAAAAATGATGAGAAAAGCTGTTACCTTAATCTGTAACAAAAGACCTTGTAGCAAAGCAAAATTGCTATAAAGAACAAGTTAAAAGTTCTGGTATGACCCCCAAAATGGAGAGGAAAAGAAGGAAGAAAAATAGAGAAAAGTAAAAATGTAGATTTAGAATTTTAAGAAAGCTGGGTATGGTGACTCACAGCTGTAACCCCAGGCCTCACAAAGCTAACCTGGAAGAAGACTGTTATAATTTGAAGCCACCCTGGTCTTTGTGGTTAGTTCCAGATCAAGATAGTACACAGTGTGAGGACTTGTATCAAGGAAAGGAATCCAGGGATATAGAAATGGTTCAGTGGTTAAAATCACTTGCTGTGCAATCTTGAGAACCAGTGTCCTGTTTACAGTCCAGGTGTAATGGGCACAGAGCCAAGAGGATCACTGCTGGCTAGACTTGGTATAGGAAGCTTTCTTAGTAACAAACAGGTACCACACAGCCCTGCTAAGGGAAGGGGAACACAGGACCTGCCTGCAGCCACTGTAGGGAGCTGACCTCTCGGTGCAGAGACCAGCTGGCTACCTCTGTAGCCCAGCCTTAGAGGTACTTCCACCTCAGGCCCTTAGCCTGGGACAACGAGACATTTTCCCACTCTTGGCCACGACTTCCCACCTGCCCAGAGACTGCTGAACTCTGAACAGGAATTTCAGGCTGATGGCGGTTGGCCTATCTTCAGCTTATGTCCACTCACAACACCAGCTATCCAAGTTGGTGGTCCACACTAGGACCTCTTTCCAACCCACTGGCCACCCGAATGAAATGCAGGCCTGCTTTGGCCTGTATGCATGCAAAAAATTAAAAAATGACAGCAGGGAATTCCATAACGATGATAATGGGAATTCGATTTATTGCTTGCAACAGCCTGCTTTTATAAATCAAATGACATCAGCTCCCAGAGCCAATCACAAGCGCCCCCAATTCTGCACCACTGCACACTGTTACCCCACCCAGCATCATGCACCTAGGTCATGTTGTCTGATCCTCCTTGGGGCAGGGCCAGAGAAATCCCCTGACTCCCATCCACATGGTGCTCTGAGGGGTGCTAGCTGAGAACTAGCCCCCAATTCAAACTGGATCTTCCTACACCCTGGGTTCAGGAAGAAACCCTGCCTCAAAAGAATAAGTGGAGAGTAATAGAGGGGGATGCTCAATGCCCTCTTCTCACCTACACACATGCACGCGCGCATGCGCACACACACACACACACACACATGCACACACAAGTTTGTATGAAAGCATCAAGGAGTTACAGAACCAGACTTTAAGCTCATTGAGGCAGTTAGTAATTAATCTGCACTGAGAATATAATAAAATAAATAAAAGCACAGTGGTGAGAAATTAAGCCATTGGTGAGAAATTAAGCCTCTCTAGAAACACCCTTGTTGACACACCGTGATGATTCTAAATTCAGTCAGGTTCACAATGGAAATTAACCAATCACAGGCTCTTGTATGGCCCTGGCTACCTGGGTAATTAATAGGTAAGCAAACACAAATTATTCTTTTGTGGCTTTTGCTGGTGTTTTTCGCTGTGACTATAGAAATCTTTGCTGTGATGGTTAGTGATGGCCTTCTCTGATTACAGGCTAGAACAGAACAAAATGCCAGAATCCTGTTCCTGTTTTGAGGCAAATTCATTTAGCATATTTTACTATTATTATTGTTACTGTTGTTATTTTTCTAGAGTCAAATTCAATTTATTACAAGATTTCTCAGTCTTTTCAATGTTACCTTACATACATTATAGCCAAGGATTCTTGGGCATTTTAGCTTATGAGGTTTTGATGGTTATTCACATATCAATAGTCAGTCAATGGTCATCTACAGTGCACAGTAGCCTTTGTCTATTATACAGCCAATCTGTGTGACAAGATTTGCAAATGGACAGTTAGTATTTTCTTCCTCCTAGCTTATTTCCATTCTCTAGTAGCATCTCTATTTTAAACTACAACTAATTTGGGGAAAAAATCATTTGGGAAAAAAAATCATTCTGGGCTTCCAGTGCAGGAGCCAAAGGACTTAAATCTGTCTTTTCCCTACCAAGAGCATCAGTGTACATCGAGTAGAAGGAATTGATGCTTTCTTCAGAGAAGTCACATTTTAAGAAGAGACGGAAGGATATTTATCCTGGAAAGAAGCAGAGACAAAAGCATGCGGGTGATTTAAAATTAACTTTGAATAATATGCTTAAAGTTATAGCTATGTCTTCTTTAGTTTGTAATGTATATAAACAAAATATGTACCACAGTAACTGAGGGATGTAAATGGATATTTGAAAAAAAAAAAAAAAAACAGGTCCGGTGTGGTGGCACACACCTTTAATCCTAGCACTCCGGAGGCAGAGGCAGGTGGATCTTTGTGAGTTCAAGGCCAGCCTGGTCTACATAGTGAGTTCCAGGACAGCTGGAGCTACAAGGAGACCCTGTCTCAAAAAGACCAAAAAAAAAAAAAATACGTTCTCACTATGAGATGCTGTGATGTTTCTTAGGTCCTGTTTATTCTAAATTGTATCTGTCAAATTTGTGCTGATTCTAAGTCTTCCCATCCCCTGGGAAATTCTAATAAATTCATTTTTGTCCAAATTAGTCAGTTCTGACCAATCAAGAACTCTGACTGCTATGTTGATATTAACTACATTTTAAAAAATATTTTATTTTTGTTTTGTATGTACAAGTGTATTCTGCTGGGCATGGTGGTGCATGCCTGTAATTCCAGGGAGACCCTGTCTCAAAAGACCAAAAAAAAGTAAATACGTAAATATTAGTACTACTAGTACTACCAAACAAATAAAAAAATAAAAAATAAAAACGAGTGTATTCCCTGCATGTATATAAGTGCACCTGTGTCATGCAATGCCCACAGAGGTCAGAAGAGGGCATCAGATCCCCTGGAATTAGATTTATAGGTGGTTGTTAGCCACCATGTGGGTCCTGGGAATTGAACCTGGGTCTTCTGCAAGAGCAGCCAGTGCTCTTAACCGATGAGCCATCTCTTCAGCCCCAATATTAACTACATTCTTGCTCTTACTCATCTTTTTAGCTTTTCCACCCATTCTATATTTATTCTTTTTAAAAAACAAATAAGGGCTGGAGAGTTGGCTCTGCAGTTAAGAGCACTACCTGCTATTGCAGAGGACCCAGGTTTGTTTCCCAACACTTGCATGGCAGCTAACAACTGTCTGTAACTCCAGACTGAACTCTTCTGACCTTTGAGGGCATTGTGGGACACAGATGCACTTACATACATGTAGGCAATACATTTATATGCATAAAATAAAAAATAAATACAATATTTTAAAAAATAAAATGATAGGTATTTTATTTTTGTTACTGTCTTTTTGAGACAGAGTCTCCCTGTAGCCCCAGCTGGCCTGGAGCTCACTATGTAGATCAGACTGGCCTTGAACTCACGGAGATCCACCTGCTTCTTCCTCCAGAGTGCTGGGACTAAAGGCACATGTCACCACACCTAGAGATAGGTATTTTATTTGTATCTTTCGTATGGACTTATGCATAGGTAAAAATATGGATGTAGCCAGGTGTGGTGGCGCATGCCTTTAACCCCAGCACTTGGGAGGCAGAGGCAGGCAGATCTCTGTGAGTTCAAGGCCAGTCTGGTCTACAGGGTGAGTTCCAGGCCAGCTGGGGCTATAGGGAGACCCTGTCTCAAAAAAAACAAAACAAAAAAAAAAATGGATATAACTTTAAATATAGCCAAAGAAGTAGATGTCGACATAATAGTCTATGTGAAGAGTCAGATTCAGAAGCAATGGAAAAGAACAGTTACCCAGCTTAACAGCCAGCATCTACTACTTTAAAATAATCTCTCTTTAGAAGCTCTTTATCCAGACTACTCACTCTGGAGAACTACTGCTATGCACAGTCTGAGGACCAAAAAACACAACTTGTGTTTATAGGCCATGTGTTTTTTGAAACATGGCCTACACTTGGTTTGCCAAAATGCTAAGAAAAAGGGTGCAGCATGTTTGGTTATAAAAGACGTGGAATCAAGAAGCCCTGGATAACGTTCTAACTCAACACTTATTTAAACCAGAGCTCTCTATAAGCAGAACCTGAGATGAAGATTTGGAAACAAGTCATTTCTTTGGGAAGAGTCCCAGGAATGATAGAGCAGTACAGTGAGAGGACATTTGGGGAAATCCAACAGAGCATGCTCGAGCTAGGCTGCCAGCCTGTCTCCACCTACTGGGACATTTGGGAGCCTCTACTGGGATTTTCCCTACCTGTGCTGAGCGACGTGAGGCATGCCTTCACAGTTGCCACCCTGACCATCTGAGGACTGTTCCTGTGGGTATCAATCGTGCCTTCTTCCAACTGATCCTCCCGTAGCAGGTGAACCCGAAGCCCTTTCCTGACCTCCACGGGCATCACACAACACAGGTGCACTTACATGCATGCAGGAAATACATTCATATACATAAAGTAAAAAAAAAAATGAAATATTTTTTAAAAAATTTTTTATGTGTATGAATGTACTGTGTGCATGTAGGTCTGTGCACCCGTGTCGTGCAATGCCGCAGAGGTCAGAAGAGGGTTCGGATTCCCCTGGAACTGGAGTTCTCCTGGAATTGGAGTTACAGACGGTTCTCTGCCTCCGTGTGGGTGCTGGGGATCAAACCCAGGTCCTCTGCAAGAGCGGTCGGCGCTCTTAACCGCTAGGCCATCTCTCCAGCCCCATGAAATATATATTTTTTTAAAAACGGCAGTGCTTTGTCAGGGATTTCGTTTTTGGTTTTCTTTGTTATTTTTTTCTTTGTTATTTTTGGAAATATTTTTAAAAAGAAAAGTTTTACCTCACAATTTTTGAGGCTAGTAGTTCAAAAGGCCTGGCATCAGCTTCTTCAGCTGTGTTGGAGGCAAAGAATGGAATAAAGAGGCAGAGTAGAGACTCAGGCCACAGGTAGTGGGGTTTACATGAACTTGGAACATAATATTATAAGGAGGCTTCTCTTCTCCCACATCTTTCTTTTGTTCTCTCTTTCTCTTTCTCTGTCTCTCTCTGTCCATCCTTTCTTCCCTCCACCCTATCTATGAGAAGTTTTTGTCAGACCAGAATAGAAACCTTTGCTATAGAGAATAATGTTGACACTTGAACATGTGAGAATGTTATTTGTTTTTGAGACAAGGTCTCATGTAAGCCAGACTGGCCTCAGACTTGACTAAATAATGAGAATGGCCTTGAACGCTGATCTGCCTCCACATCTGAGAGCTGGGTCTTGGCCACCATGCCAAGTTTTATGAAGTGTCAGATCTCGAACCCAAATTTTCATTCATGCAAGACAAGCAGTAAACCCACTGAGTGCCTCCCCAGCCAGAGAATGTTCTCTTTTATTAAGTCTTTTTGAGACAGGGTCTCCCTTCAGTCCTAGATGACCTGGAGCAGGCTGGCCTTGAACTCACAGAGTTCTGCCTGCCTCTGCCTCTGCCTCCCGAGTGCTGGGATTAAAGGCATGTGCCACCATGTCAGGCCAGAGAATGTTCTTTAAATGACAAGATATGGAGGGTATAGCAAGCCAACACACAAACAAAAATGGAATCTATTAAGAGAACTAGATGTACTAATTCCTCTCTTGACTATGGCTGGGACTAAAGACTGACACCTAATAACTGAATTTAAGGTCCTCTGCCCTATGTAAGAAAATACAGGATAAATATAAAATGTATATATTGGATTTATTTAGATTTTTTTATCTGTCCTAGTTTGTCTTCCATTGCTGTGACAAAACACTCTGACTGACACCAACTTGGGGAGGAAAGGGTTTATTCAGCTTACATCTCCCAGGTCACAGTTCATCACTTAGGGAGCCCAAGGCAGGAACTCAGGGCAGGAACCTGGAGGCAGGAGCTGAAGCACAGGCCATGGAGGACTGCTGCTCACTGGCTTGCTCTCCTGGCTCATGCCCAGCCCGCCTTCTTATACAGTATACAACCTGCCCAGGGCGGCACCACTCATTGTGGGCTGGGACCTCCCACACTGCTCGACCATCAAGACAATATGCCACAGATGTGGCCACAGGCCAATCCAATGGAGCCAATTCCCCAGTTGAGGCTCCCTCAACCCAGGTGTGTCAAGTTGACACTAAAGCTATCCAGCACAATTGACCCCTTGTCAACCTGACACACAAAACACATCACTATTAAACCATCGCCTTTCCAGTTCTTGTCCCCAAAGTATGATGTTAACATTAATCACAACCTAAGACAGTACAACCTTAAAAGCCCCACAGTCCTTAAAATGTCCAAATGCTTAAAAGTTCAATTAAAATTCTCTTAACTGTGGGCTGCTGTAAAATCCAAAACAAGTACTGTCTTATTTCAAAGGGAAGAATCAGGCACTCTCGAACAAAACCCAAGTCCAGCAAGTAGCTCAAGGCTGGACACCTGGGACTCACTCATGATCTTCTGGGCTCCAAAGGGTCTTGGCAGGTCCCCCTCTCCAACTCTGCCATCCATGGCACACACAGCTCATCTCACAGGCTCAGGCCGACTCCATTCCACACCTGCTGCTGCTCTTGGTGGTCATCCCATGGTTCCGGCATCTCCAAAAAGCTGGGGTCGCCACTGAAACTGAGGCAGCACCTTCACCAATGGTCTCTTCTGACCTCTCCTGGTGCAAAGCCTCAGCTTCTCTCCATGACCCCTGCAATCCTGGGGTCTCCACTGCAACCGAGGTGCATTCCCACCAATGGTTTTTCCTGCCCTCTCACAGTGCCAAGCCTCGGATCGCTCTCTGTGAACCCCCTCAAATTTCAACCACGGAACCATATAGGAGTACTCTTACACTTACCAATGTCCTTGATTCTGGTGCAAGATGAGAACTCAGGGCCCTTCTCGGATCAAGCTTTCCTGTTGTGCTGACCAAGACAGAAATTCCTTCCCAGAAGATTTCCCACAGTGGAATGCTGGTCTCTTGTTACTTACAGTGATTCTTTGCAGCTCCAGTCCTAACGCAGGCACTCAACTGTCCGCCGTACAACAAAAGGATTTCACTTTCAGGTTTATGGTCTCTTTTTGTTACTTATACAGCTGATTCTCAGCCCCAGCTGACCAAAAAATGTAGACTCTTATTCAAAATATCACACAAACAGACCTGATGGTCTCTGTTTCCCCTTTGAAACTAGAAACTTTCACAAGCCAGGCCTCCATCTTCTACAACTCCTTCAGCAAAACTGCTCCAAGCTCCACAGCAATGATCTTTAAGCATTCAATGATCTTCCCAGCCCAAAGTTCCAAACGCCTCCACAATCCTTCCCCAAAACACCAAGATCAGGTCTGTCACAGCAATACCCCACTCTTCTGGTACCAATTTCTGTCCTAGTTTGTCTTCCATTGCTGTGACAAAACACTCTGACTGACACCAACTTGGGGAGGAAAGGGTTTATTCAGCTTATATCTCCCGGGTCACAGTTCATCACTCAGGGAGCACAAGGCAGGAACTCAGGGCAGAAACCTGGAGGCAGGAGCTGAAGCACAGGCCATGGAGGAATGATGCTCACTGGCTTGCTCTCCTGGCTCATGCCCAGCCCGCCTTCTTATACGGTACACAACCTGGCCAGGGTGGCACCACTCATTGTGGGCTGGGCCCTTCCACACTGCTTGACCATACTCCACAGATGTGGCCACAGGCCAATCCAATGGAGCCAATTCCCCAGCTGAGGCTCCCTCAACCCAGGTGTGTCAAGGTGACACTAAAGCTGTCCAGCACAGTATCCTTTCTCGTTGTTTAAAAATAGTCCTCATAAAGTAACTGCCCTGGAAATAATGGCATGGCATTTTCTTCCATTCATAATTTCTACCTGAACTCAGTTTTAGTTATCTAATGTTGAAAATGCTTATGTCATAGGTCAGCAAACTATCACCCATAGGGTAAATTGGGCCCACTACCTGCTTTTATATTTTTAAGTGACTGAAAAAATAAAAAAGATTAATAATTGATGACTTGTGAAATTATATAAAATCTAGATTTCAGTACTATAATGTTGTACTGGGACACAGCCACACACAACCATCTACATGTTTTCTGCTGGCTTCCTCACGAAGTTGGGTATGGCTCATAGTGCCAAAACTATTAATTCCCGGCCTTTTATAGAAGGTTTATCAGCTACTGCCTTGCACCATTCTGACTTACCTATTGTTAGGGTCTTACTTGTTTCCTTCTCCAGATCAAGGATAGAGTGTCAGATAGTTCATTGCATCGCCCACTTTCCTCATTTTTTAACCCTGGAAATTACTTAGCACTCTTCTGGCAATGAGCATTCTAATCTTTCTCAGTCAAACTGAGTTCATGGATGTATTCGCCAACTCTCTTTTGGAATTTTTATCATGGCAAGAGAGATGCAGTGTGGGAACCCTCTGTAGGAGCAGCCAGTGCTCTTAACCACTGAGCCATCTCTCCAGCCACTGAGGCTTCATTTTCATACCTTAACAGTTTTTATGAGTTAGGAGACAAAAGCTGTATTAGACATATATATGTATATATATATATATATATATATATAGAGAGAGAGAGAGAGAGAGAGAGAGACAGACAGACAGACAGAGACAGAGAGACAGAGAGAGCTCAATCTCACAGAGATCTTCTTGCCTCAGTTTCCCAAGAGCTGGGATTAAAGGCATGAGCCACCACAATGGGTCCTATTCTCTTATTTTGATGCCTCTCTTTCATGAAGTTACCTGATTACTTTAATCTACACCTAGTTATAGTGAATAATTTTATGCTGTAGGGATGGTGGGAGACTATGGAAGAAATTATTTATTTCCATTGTAGTTTTTGTTTACTGATATTCATGGCCCTCTAATTTGATCCTTAAGCATTCTACATTCTATGAATGACTATGTATTGTGGACCTGACCAAGGTTGTAATGGATAGGGTGAGGTAAAAGAACCTAAACCCATCTCTTGCACCCCAAGAATACATAGAAGGAAAATATAAGAAGTATGAACAATTACAAATCTGCAGAGGTAAAACTACAGAAAGACTGACCAAAGGCATATTGAGAAAAGGGAATTAGTAGAATCGCAGAAATTACTAGAACCACAGGGATTACATTTATTCAGTGAGGGATTTCTGAAAGAAGGGGACGTAAACTGGTTATGAGTAAGCAGACAACTCAGACTGGTATAAAGATCAGTATTCTATATTGAGAGCAGCTGTTAAATATTTTTTAGTTTGGGAGGAAGAATCTGAACTGAGCAGTAATGAGAGATGCTAGGGTAATCTGATAGAAGGAAAAAGAGGCTATCGAGAGCCTGGAAACATTACTTATACATGTGGATCTGATATAATTAGCTGATGTAATAATATAACTGATATATTTATGTATGAAAAGAGAGTTTTTTGTTTGTTTGTTTTTACTAAGAGATACATAAGAAAATTGTAATTAATCTGGTTTTCTCTATGCAGAGATTAGACTATGTTTCTTAGTTGGGAGTGATTTTTTTTTCTTTGTTCCTCAGCTCTAGGGGACACTTGTCAAGAGATAGTATGGTTTCCATTACTAGGAAAGTAGTTGCTGTAGGTACCTGGTAAGTCAGGGATGCCAATAAATATCTTGTAATATACAAAGTAGATACCCCTGCCCCCCCCAAAAACCCCTCAAACACACACACAAAAATAGAAACAAAAAAGTGGAGGGGGTCAGGGAAAGGAGAAGATAGCTCAACTTGTAAAGGTGCCTGCTGTCTAGTCTGAGGATGTGAAGGCCCTGGGTCCCAGGGGGTGGAAGGGGAGAAATGACTCCTGAAAGTTGTCCTCTGACCTACACACACATCCTAAGAATCATTACATCTAACATGTCAATAGTGCCAAAGTTAAGAAACTTGGATCTAGATTAAGGCAGAGAAGCAACAACAGTGTTTAAACTAAACAAAGGCTTAAGAGGTCTTCAACTTGTCTCTTGCTTGGCATGACCAATATCTTCTTCCATCAAGTTATTTACTAAGCCTGGAACTCATTGTATAGACAGAGAATTGCCTGCCTCTGCCTCCCATGTGCTGGGAATACAGGCATGTGCCTTTACATGGAATCAGTTGTGTTCTTTAAGTGCATTTCAAAATTAATTTTACTTACTACTTAATAGACTTTGCATTTACATATATCAATATGGATAAATCTCAGATAATGTTGAATAAAAAAACAAGTCAAGCGAGACTATATTCAATTTGATATTATTTATAGAAAATTTGAGAATGAAAAATGAAAAGATATTGCTTTATGAATATAAATAATTACAGGAGGAAAATGAAGGAATGACAATAACCAGTTCAGGACAGTATTTATGTGGAGAAATGTGAAAAGGAATGATTTTGTAGGAAAGAATGGGGAATCCTTAAGCAGTCAATTCCAGTTTTTTTAGGTTTTCCAGTGAATTCTTAAGGGTTTTATTATTTTTATCACTTACATGCATTTTATACATTCTTTGGGGCATACAAAAATTTACAAAATAAAAACAGTAAGAAAATTCAGTTATAATAGTCTAGTGAGAACTGAAGATTTTTTTCCTTTGAGTTCTATCACCACCTGCAGGTTAAAACTAGGTATTACAGAAACTGTTTTTTTTGTTTGTTTTTTTTTTAATTAATGAGTATTAAAATTATTGAACTCTTCAAGGATTGGGAATATACACAAGTACAAAGAGCAGGGTTTTTGATACCAACATACATCATCCATTGTATTTAAATAATTTTATTTTATATGTGTGTTTTGCCTACATGTATATAAGTCCACCAGTACATACAATGCTCATAGAAGCCATAAGAAGGTGTCAGATCCCCTGGAACTGGAGTTACTTACAGTTTCTAGCCACCATATGGGTGGTAGGAACCAAATCAGAGTCCTCTGAAGAACAGCAAGTGCTCTTAACTGTTGAGCCATCTCTCCAGCCCCCATAAAAATATATTTAAAAGCTAAACAATTTAAACATAACATGTTCTATTGTATGTAGCACCTGGCCAGTATCCTACTAAATATCAAGAACAGAAACAAATAGTAATTTTATATTGTTTGTTTGTTTGTGACAGAGTCTCCCTGTATCCCCAGCTGGTCTGGATGAGTTCTGCCTGCCTCTGCTTCTCCAGTGCTGGAATTATAGGCCTGTTCACCACACTTGGCTGAAATTAATAGTATTTTAACCATCATTACAACTAACTTTGTTAATCAAAATTTATTCAGTTACTGCACACCACCAAACCAGATGCCATCTATCTGTTCTCTCTGTTCTTCTCTTCCTAGTTTGTATTAAACTAGTTGAAGTCTTAATTATTTCATGTTCAGTCCGGAAGCCAATGTCTGTAATGCCAGTATTCACTCCCAAGGCAGGAATAGGAGGACTACAAAGTCTGGGGTAGGGGGTGGGGTTGAAGACAGGAGAGGTGAGGGGGAGAGTGTGCTCAGTAGTAGAACACTTGCCTAGCAAGTTCAAAGTCCCTGGTACCTTCTTCAGTACTTCAAGAATAAAGAACAAACAACAAAACTTCTTCCAAAGTCTCAAATAGTTTCACATCACCTGCAGAACTAAGTCCAAACTTTTCAGATTTGCAGTTAAGGCTTCCTACACTTTGACCTGCTGGTCAGTCTTGCAGTCTCCAACTTCCCCAATGCCTCATCCAGGAATCTCAATTTCACTCCGTGCGGTTTCTGTGATGTCCATTGCTTATTCTGGATGCACAATGTATTCTTGGTCTGTCACATTTCTTTCCACACCAGCATGCCATTTATACTTTTGCATATTTTAACAAACATGTTCAAGTTTTCTCCTAAGTGTGGAAAACCGAAACGCATTTTCCAAGTGCACCTATTAGTGGGTGGGTCTTCTCTTTCCTACACATACTTGTGCATTTTATTTAATCCTAGATAGAAATCCTAGAGCTACTGTAATTTTTGAGATAACACTATTTTTTTTCTTGAATTACTAAAGCACTCTCTACCTATATCATTTATTTGACAGATATTAGTGCTATCCAAACATTCATTTCTATAAAGGGCTTCTTTATATACATGCTAACATTTTGGAAGTCAGGGATAATTTTACAGTTTCTCAGCCTTTTCCCTTCCCCTACAAAAATCGGTAATGCTGATATTTGAGGAAACCTTTTTAATGTAAGAATTTTTCAAATTCCTCCCAACATCTAACAGCCATAATAATATAATACAACTCTGGTATTTTGAGGGTCCATAAACTTAGGAAACAGTATGACAATAGCTTCTGTATGCATTTAAAAATATGCATACTGATGGCTGAAAAAAATAATATGCATAAAAATAATGACTATAGTATAACTTAGGAATATAATGTGTATTTTTAATTCATTTTTTAAATCAGGGAATTCTATCACAGCCACAGAAAAGTAACTATTTCAACATGTGATATATGACATGCAGGAAGAGAAAAAAAATCATACATATTCTTATCATACCTGCAAATTAAAGTTGACCTCCAGGACTTTAATATGTATTAACGTCTTTCTAAGCATCTTTTATAACTTTAATTTTTTATGTGTATTAGTGTTTTGCACGCATGCACAGCTGTGCAATTTCTGTGGAGGACAGAAAATGGCATCCTATCCCCTGGCACTGGAGTTATGGACCACTGCTAGCTGCCATGTGGGGGCTACAAACCAAACCTGGATCCTCTGTAATAAGTGCTCTTAACCACTGAGTAATATCTCCAGACCTGAATCTTCTTTCTTAATAAGAAAACCCTCCAAGGGCTGGAGAGATGGCTCAGCATTTAAGAGTACTTACTGACTGCTCTTACAGAAGACCTGGGTTTGAATTCCAGCACCTGCATGGCAGCTAACAATCATCTGTAACTCCAGTTCTCTCGGGAGTTCCGTGGGCATTGTAGGACATGGGTGCAGTTACATACACGCAGGCAATACATTCATACACATAAAAAATAAAATGTTAAAAAAGAAAACCCTTCAAAGAATCAGGTAGATTTCTTCTTAAATCAAGGTTCTACCATGTAGAACTGCCAGAAACCTCGAATAATCTGTTTTCATTTGTAAAATAGGTCATGTGAGTAATCCTTATTATTCTTTCCCTTCTCGTTTCACAGGTAAAACAATTGGGACCTCCCAGAGTACTTCTCCTTAAAATAAACACTATGTACATCACATCCCATTTCTCATCCTTCAATAAAATGAGTTCTTCAAAAGTCTAGGATTGCTCCCACCCATCCCCGAGGGCTAGAAAGAGTCAATCTTTTAAAATGTTATAACTATAGCTCACTTGGCAGAATGCTTGACTACCATGCATGCCCCTCGTGCATACCCCAGCATTCTGGAGGTAGAGGCAATAGGATCAGAAATCAGAGAGATTTCGAGGTCAGCCAGGAATACACGAGACCCCACCTCAAAAATAAAATAGACGAAATGTCAGCGATTATTATTTCATTGATGACTGAACCTGGATGCTGTAGCAAATTGTAGTGATCTGGAAAGGATTTATTTCTATGAACCGTGCTGTGAGAACAGTTGTATGTTTCTAGAAATAATGTGTTGGTAACTGGGGCAGGGGGGAGGGAGATCACTTATTGTGGAAAACCAGAAGCCTAGTCTTCAATACTCCCTAACATCATCTTGAATTTAAACCTGATCCCATAATTACAAACGGTCTAAAAATAGAATGACCCTCAAATAACTGTAGTTGACAGGTGTTTCAACTTTTGAGTCTGGCATACTGAAAGCCTTGCAACTTTATCGAATATTTGTTAGTGTTTTATATTAATAATCTGTCAATTTGCAGATTAATAAAGCTATCCACAACAATATAAATTAAGAGGGAATTCTGAGTCACAATTCAGACCAAATTTTGCAAGATTAAAATCTGCTTAAATGTATTTCTAAGGAAAAAAGTAGGACGGCATTGCAAATGGCAAAGATGTTACGAATTCTTACGATTCTTCCACCAAAAGGCCATATACAATGTGTGGCAAACTTTGTTTCCTGTGGATTTATCTCCTTGTTAAAATTAGGGGGCTGGACTAGATGTAAAGGCCCTTTAGCTCCCTTCTCATCACTGCAAGAACGTTCCTATGAAAGGAGCCAAAGCTTTCTCCTTCTGGTTGCACCCAAGGTGTCAGGCGGAAAAACTGAAGGACTCATGACTCTGAGCACAGGCCTCAAAACCTTAAACCCAGGCCAGCACAGGGAAGCGCACTGCATGCTGGGATTTGTAGTCCTGTATGTTTTGGCCACTCAGGTGCAGTTGGCATTCTGGGATATGTAGTCTCCGCTTGTTAGTTTGTGTAACTCCTTTTCTGACTAGAGGGGCAGAAGTGACACCACAGACTCTTGAGCGTCACGTGACCCCAGTCTGGCGAGCCCAGAGATCGCACTGCGGCTCCCGCTCCAGCGAGTTCTCGCCCCCTCGCGGTCGTTGCCGAGGAGACGGCGCAAGTCTCGCTGAGCGTTGCCCCTCTGCAGTCCCCCCGCCCCTCTTCTCCCACCACAATGAGGTCCTAAGATGGCGGTGGCTGCGGCGGTTGGCGCCTAGTAGCTAATGTAGAGAAGGCGGCCATTGGGCTCTAGGCAGTTGGGGAACTTTTGAGCCTCCCAGCTGCGGTCTTCGAACGAGAGCCGCTGCGGGTGGCGGCTCCGGTGGAGCAGACCGCCACTCCGCCCTTGGCAGGAGGAGCGGCTTCGTTTACAGGTAAATCCTGCGCGTCCGCGGCCCTTGGCAACCAGGCTGCGCGCCTCCCGCTTAAAGCGAGGCTGTGCGACGCTGGGTCCCTCGGGGCCGCAGCCTCCTTGCTGCGCGGTTTCCGTCAGCCGGGCGGACGGTCGGCTCCCCTCAGCGCTGACTGATACCTTCTCCCTGGTGAGCATCTGGGGACAAGCCCGCGGGCGACCGCGCCGCCTTGTTGCCGTGTTCGTGTGGCCCGGGGAGCCCTCATTCCGTGCCCAAGATGCCCCTTCTGGGCCAAGGGAGAGCGGCGCTGTCGTTGGGGAACAGGCCGTGGTGGCCGAGGCCGGGTGACCGCGCTCCCTCCCTCCCCACCCACCAGATTCCATTCGGTGCCCCGGCAGCCCGAATGTTGGGTGGAGGGGGAGGCCGGGGAGCCGCCGGGGCCGCTGGGAGCCTCCGGGTGAGCCCCCGAGTTCCTGCACTGATTCCCGGAGCCGAAGGGCCAGGGTAGGCGTTCCTGAGCCGGCTAGGAGTGGCTTCTCGGGAGCGTTCCTTCCAGCGCTCCCCGCGCCCCTCCCACTGCCCCCTTCCCGTCTCTCCCGGCCGCGTCGGGGGCCGTGCCGGGCCCGGTGGGATCCGCCACCCGAGCTCGCACGGCGGAAACCGCTGTTAACGCCGGGTGCTGGGCCGGCTTCCCCCACCGCGGCCCGCGCCCCTGCAGCTCGCGGCCTCTGAAAGTTTTTTCTTGCCTGGCGGTTTTTCGATCTGTGTCCTGTGAACTATGGGTAACGGATCGTATTTTGGCGGGGGAAGCAGCGGGCTTTCTGGGTGCCCCTACCACCCCCGCCCCGTAACCGCTGTCCAGGTCCCGCCTTCTAGTATTCTCTGGTTACCAGAGTAGGTGTTTCGGACTTCGGGTGCACCTGCTTCGTTGCTTTCCCTAGCACCTTCCCGTGGGGGCCCCTGGACGGTGTTATACAGGATTTTGAAGCCAAAGGTACATCTTGAAATTGGAGTGAAAAAAATTTATGAAGTATGTAGAACTTTTTTTTTAACCCTTGGGTAGCCCAAGTTTTGGAATTCAGTGACAGGGAGTTAACTTAATCAAGAGAGTAAACTTTATTATGGATGCTGAATGGTAATTGGAACTATTTTCATTATTATTATTTTTTATAAGTAGACAGCAACTTTGAACAGTGGAATAGAAAGGTGGCTCAGAACTGGAAAAAAAATCTCGTTTCTGAACAGCCAATTTAACATCATTATATAAGTTAGTTTCCTTTGTGTTATAGTTGAGAACACTTAGGATGGGGCCTGCTGCCCAAAAGCTGGTGCGTGATTGAGAGTTCTTTTTATGTAGTAAACACTGGGCTTGTTGCTGCTGCTGCTACTCCGCTTTTTGGCAGACCATTTTAGTCTGCCTTCATCCTTAAAAAGGAGCCATATCATTGCTGCTGGGTAAATACTAGAATGATTTATATGGTGCTTTTTCAAACTTGCCTTCACAGAATTTCTTCAGCTCATTTGAGTTTGAATTTGTTGACGGACAACTATTTGGATAGCCTTGTTCTAAATCCATTTACTCTCCTTACTGCCTTTCACATTTCTTAGTTGGCTTTATCCTTTATTCATGAGCTTTTTAAAAATTTGTTATGACCACAAATGAAAGGCATTCATTTAGTTATCTAAGATTGCTTTGAACATTAGTTCTGTGCATAGTGCCTTGCCACATGATAAGAAGTTAGTGTCGGGGGAATATAAGTTCAGTTAAAATTAAGAAATTGTTTGTAAATAGCTGTCTAGAAATGAAATGGCTAGGGTTGGGAATGTAGCTTAGTTGGTATTTGGTAGGGACCCTTGGTTTGATCTCCAACACCAAATAAACTAGGCATGATGGGAAATACCTGTAATTGTTCAAGGTCATCTTTGGCTACATAGCCAAGTTCAAGGCCAGCTTTTACCCTTTATAAAAAAGAATTTTAATGGTTAAAGAATAAGAATTAGAAGGAACTTTATTTAAAGTTAATTGATCTTTAAATGTCTGCAGAAAGAATCCAAATTTAATTCTCCCATTACAGTTTTAAGAAAAGCCTGACAGATGGTGTCCATCTGTAGTCTCAGGACTTGAGTAGCTGAGACAGGAGGATTGGGGAGTTCAAGCCCAGTTTGGCTGGAAACAAGGTCTCATGCACACCAGTCTGGGCCCGAATTAAGTATACAGTTAAGAATGACCTTGAACTGGGTATGCTGGGGCACACCTTTAATCTCAGCACTTGGGAGGCAGAGGCAGAGGCAGGTAGATCTCTGTGAGTTCAAGGCCAGCCTGGTCTACATAGTGAGTTCAGGCCAGCTGGGGCTAAGGGAGACCTTGTCTCAAAGACAGACAAAAAAAAAAAAATGACCTTGAACTCTTGATCCCCCTGCTTCTACCTCCCAAGCCTAGGATTACAGGTGTGTGCCACTGTGAACTGCCAAGAAAGCCTGTTTTCAAAATTGTTCCCTTATGAGGACCTGAAATGAGACTGTCATGAAGAAATATAAACTAGTAGTTGATTTACATCTTAATTACAATTATCAATTTGTGTGTGTGTTTTCTGGAAGACTAGCAAAGTAGAATAGGAAAAATGAAACATAGGGAAAGCCAAATGTGAGCATGTTTGACATTGTAGTGGCATTTTTTATAAAAAGGAAACAGGGAAGATAGATAAGAGGAATGAAAATACAGGATAACTGATATAACTCCCATTGGAAGACTAGTTTTTCTTAGTGGGATTTGGCCCAACATAAAGGAGCAGATGGGTTTGAGATGTAAAAACTAGAAAGGAATAGTCACATTAGTGAATTCAATATGAAGGTAACAGAAGATGCATAGCAATGCATAAAGTTTACAAGTTTAATAGAGTCCCTCCAATATATTGTGTAATGGTTAATGTGTAGAGATATGGCAAAACAAATTGAGTAAAACAAGATGCATTATATCATGATAAAGTATGCTTATAATATAATACACATACCACTTTTTGATAGGGTATGTAAGTAGAAGCAAAGAAGGCCATTAGTTGGTTTATTTGGAGTCAGTGGAATGAGCACATAGGTGAGAAAGCCAAGGCTTCTAGAACATAAGGCATTTCTGTAATGGCTTTTTTGGGTATGGATTTAGGTAAGAATGCAGAAGATTAAAAGATCAGGGAAAGAAAAATAAGCAAGGGACTGGGAATATTCAGGAAATTCAAAAGCAGATTTAGCAGAAATGGAGCATTGGCTTAGAATGAAAGAAACTAGGATCAGAAAGGAATTTTAAGTTCAATACCTTGAACAAGTTATCAGTTTAGAGTGAAAAGGGTAGTGGACTAAAAGGATGATAAAATGGACAGTGGAATTGAGATCAGAATCTTAGAAAATTATTACATTCTTTCAGTTCATAAAACCAGAGTCAAACTAGGAGCCACTGTTACCAAGAAAAGAGTTAGACTGTGTTGGGTAGGATAGTACAAAATGGTGCCCAGGTTTGGGGGATTATTTTTGACAGATACTTTTTCAAAAGAGGAAAGGCTGAACATTAAATAAGAATGGTTTGCAAATAGTATCTTTTCCATATTAACCAGGAGAGTAGAAAGAGTAACATCTTCTTTGAGAAGTGATATGGTAGAAATTAGTACTTTAAGAAGGTCTATTGAAGCTAAGAAGAGGGATGCTTGGGAGTGGAGTGGAGACTGTATAAGGAGTTAGTTTGTAATATTCCATTGGAAGGGTTTGATAGGAAGAGCTGTTACCAACAGGAAGAAAGAGCTGTGAGGTTGATGATGATAGCCAGGCTGAATGGTTTTTTGCTTAGAAATGTAGAAATTGTAGGAAGAATTTATTTATTGGGAGATTGGCCTCATGGTTCATACTTGCTCTTATAGAAAATAAGGATATATGTTGGGCTGGAGAGATAGCCTAGCGGTTAAGAGCACCAACTGCTCTTGCAGAGGACCCGGGTTTGATCCCCAACACCCACGTGGCGGCTAAGAACCGTCTATAACTCCAATTCCAGGAGAACTCCAGTTCCAGGGGAATCCGAGACCCTCTTCTGACCTCCGCGGCATTGCACAACACGGGTGCACAAACCTACATGCAGATAGTACATTCATACACATGCAAAAATAAAATTAAAAAAAAAAAGAAAATAAGGATATGTGAAGCTGGGCATGTTGGCACACACCTTTAATCCTAGCACTCAGGAGGCAGAGGCAGGCAGATCTTTGTGAGTTCAAGGCCAGCCTGGTCTACAGAGTGAGTTCCAGGATAGTTGGGGCTACAGGAAGACCCTGTCTCGAAAAGACCAAAAAAATACTATAATAATAATAATAATAATAATAATAATAATAAGTGAACAAATTTTGTTAGCATTAAAATATTCTATGTAAGAATTAAATTTGTACCATGAAGAAATGATAGGGGATATAGGGATGGCTCAGCAGTTAGAAGTGTGTGCTACTCTTGTAGAGGATCCAAGTTTGGTTCCCAGCACCCACATCAGGCAGTTTACAACTACCTGTAACTCCAGCTCCTGTGGAGTCTGGCACTTCTGGTCTCTGAGGGTACCTGCAGTCACCTGCACAGACCCACATGCATTTAATTTAAATACACATACACATACACATACACATACACATAATTTAAAATAAAAGTCAGTCTTAAAGAAAGAAATGATAATGATTGAGGCCATAGAAATGTTTAGTGTAACTTAAATATTACAAAATCTATACATGTCAGACTGTCACATGGTACACATTAATAGGTGCAACTTTTGTGCGGTTTTTCTCATTTTGTCAGCTATCATTTATGCCTTACCCAACCATAAGACTCCCAGATGTGCCTGGGCTCTGTACCTTGTGTGAATCCATTTCCCATTCTTACTTTTTTAGGTATGCTTGTATATCTTTCACAGGCTTTTCTCAATCTGTAGGATATTTAGGTTAGCATTAAAAATAAAACATTTCTAATGGGACTTCAGCTAGTGTCTAGTCTATAAAGTGGAAAGTCTGCTCATGCTTCCAAAAGGGAAGCCTGGACTAGCAAGACCTGACTTTGTCCTCGAGTGGATGAACTGGTAAATGAAAAGGAGCCAGGGGCTTCCTCTCCCCTACAAAACCTGAGGACCAGATCCTCAACTGACCTTGAGAAAACAAAAACCTTAGTTAATCTGAGCTAATAGTGTGGCCTTAAGCATCCAAAAGGAAAGTATAACGAGAAATAATTAGTAAGGCCTGAGAAACTGTACTTCAGATATAAAACTTGAGATCTTAGACAAAAAGTAAAAAAAAGAGCTCAGTTGTTTTGCCTGTCTTACTGGCAAGTGCAGCTACCATGCGGCTGCCACTGCTTTTGCCATCCTTCAAAGACATGAAACACAGCTTTTCAACCTTCCAATATGGACTGAAGACTCATGTCTCTCCAAGAATCCTCCAGACCTTCAGTGCCAGATGGGGACTGCTGAGACATTCAGCTTGTGGGCTGAGCTACTCCTGGGGTTTCAGCCTCTTCAGAGTATAGACTGCCATTGTTGAACTACCCAGGCTGTATCACGGAGACCAGTACAGGAGGATCACGACAGCTTACTGGATCTCATTTGGTGACCATGGGTCATGGAACACAAGGGCAGGACTGATGGTTGTTTGGGCTTGCCAAGGAGGAGCCTTCAAACATGACATCTTTCAGCCTAATAAAAAACAATCATAAGCTGAAGATGCTAAAACCTATAATATATGTGGTATGCATATATGCATATTTTGGAGTGATGCAAATTGGAAGGAACAACAACAACAAAAAGCCTGGGTCAAAGAACTGACTGAAACAGTGAACTTCTGTTTGAAACAGTAAACTTCTGCATCGAAAATTTTAAAAGAGACTGAGAAAAAAGAAAAAACCATGTTTGGTAGAGTGCACGAGCTCTGGGTGGCAAGGAAGGGAGAGTGGGTCTAGATTTGACTGGAAATTTTGTATGAAATGCACAAAGCTTCAATAAAAATCAGAAAAAAAATAAATGAAAATAAAACATTTTCGGGGCTGGAGAGATGGCTCAGTGGTTAAGAGCACCACTGCTCTTGCAGAGGACCCGGGTTCATTTCCTAGCACCCACATGGTGGCTAAAACCCATCTCAAAATCACTAAATCACTAAATCAATAAGTCAATAAATAAATAAACAAAACACATTTTTTTACAGAGGATAGGCAGGATCTTGGAGGACCATCATACTCTATTCTGATCGTGTTCCACTTCGTCTTAGGATTTAACAGCTAAGGGTATAATTAAAAAGAAGAAAAATAGTGAAGCCAATACAACATGAGAAAATCCTATGCTTGTGTCAGTTGTTTCCTCAAAAGAGCTGGTACAGCTTTGTGGATGAGAGACCGTTTCTTCTTTAGCTCTTTATGATCTACGGTCATTGTTCATGAATTGTCCTATCCCCACATCTTGATTCAGTGGTTAAGAACACTGGCTGCTTTTCTATAGGACAAAGGTTCAGTTTCCAGCACCCATGTTGGACAACTCACAACTGCCTGTAACTCTAGCACCAGGGGATCCAACACCCTTCTGGCTTCTACAGGCACCCATATACACACATATGCATATTTTTTTTTAAAGCCACACTCCAGCATGCATCATGAACTTCAGAAGTTGCGTAGAGCCCTGCCTTCAGGTAGCCTTCCATCTCCTGGATGCCCTAGTACCTCCCAAGACCTCATCAGCTAGGGCAGGAATTTATGCAGCTGGGTGGCAGGAACACCAGAGGGAGCAAGTGCCTGGAACCTCAGGTAATTGTCTAACATGCCTCCCCCACCCCACCCCACCCCCACACTTTTCTGTGTGGAAATGTTTTTTTATTGGGTCCAGTCTTGTGAGAGTCTCATGCTTTGATTTCAAGATGGCAACTGCTGTGTCATACAGAAGACAAAGTTCAACAGCATCCTCTGTGTGTGTGTGTGTGTGTGTGTGTGTATGTGTGTGTGTGTGTGTGTATGTGTAGGGCAGTTCATGTGGAGATCAGAGGACAGCTTGCAGAATTCAGTTCTCTCTTTCCACCATGCGAGATCCTGGACTGGACTCAGGTGGTTCAGGCTTGACAGCAAGTACTCTTACTTGCTGGTCCAGAAGACAAAACTTTAGTAAATAGTCATTTTTTTTCACTTTATTTATTTAATTATGTGTATGAATGTACTGTCTGCATGTAGGTCTGTGCACTGGTGTCGTGCAATGCCGTGGAGGTCAGAAGAGGGTGTCAGATTCTCCTGGAACTGGAGTTCTCCTGGAATTGGAGTTACGGATGGTTCTCAGCCACCATGTGGGTCCTGGAGATCAAACCTGGGTCCTCTGCAAGAGCAATCGGTGCTCTTAACTGCTAGGCTGTCTCTCAGCCTGTAGTCATTTTTAAAAGGTTTTTAAAAAATATATTTTCCCCAAACCATATCAGTTTTATTTTTAAAAATTATATAGTGTTCAAAGTTATTGGTCTAGAAATATATCTTTAGAAGCTGAATTTTAGAGAAGGATATATTATAATATAAATTAAGAATGTAAAACATGCTGGGTTTGGTGGCTCAGGCCTTTAATCCTAGCACTTGGAGGCAGAGGCAAGTAGATCTTTTTGAGTTCAAGGCCAGCCTGGACTACATAGTGAGAGAGTGAGTTCCAGGCCAGCTGTGGCTATAGGGAGACCTTGTCTTGAAGGAAAAAAAAAAAAAAAAAGAGTGTTAATGTAAAGCATTCTCTTCAAATACTTTTTAGGTTGGTAGTGGTGGGATCAAACTCAGGGGCCTTGTACATGCTAGGTATCCTTTTTTGCTTTCAATTGCTGTGACAAAGCACTCTGACCAAAACCAACTTGGGGAGGAAAGGGTTTATTTATTTGCCTTACATCTCCCGGGCCACAGTTTGTCACTGAGGGAGCCCAACATAGGAACTCAGGACAGGAACTGAAGCACAGGCCATGGAGGAACACTGATTACTGGTTGCCCCCCTGGCTCATGCTCAGCCTGCTTGCTTATTATACAATACAGAACAACCTGCCCAGGGGTGGCACTGCCCACAGTGGGCTGGGCCATCCCACATCACTCAGCAATCAAGAAAATATCCCATAGACATGGCCACAGGTCAGTCCTCAATTGAGGTGTGTCAAGTTGACAACTAAAGCTATAAAACAACTTTAATAGTTATTTAATTTGAAGTTGAACTTGATTAACATTTTTGTTATTTTGTTTTCTCTTTTGTAAGATATCTTTTATTCTTTACGTAGTAGAGCTATGTATAGACTAAAAAGATAGCTCAGCAGTTAAGAGGGCGTACTCCTTAAGAAGGACCTGAGTTCAGCAACCACCATCCATGTGTAGTGGCTTACAGCTGCCTTCAACTCTAGGTCCATGAGATTCAGTGCCTCTGGCTTCCACTGGCACCTGCACTGGTGTGTACACACCCCCTCCTACATAATTAAAAATAATAAAAACCAAATCTTTCTTTTAATCTTTTATCGAAGTTTTGTGCATTTCATACATCCCTTCTCAGTTCAATCCAGACTCATTTCCCCTTCCATGTCCCCCTCCCCTCCCAAATTCATGCAGTCTGCCATACATGTCCTGTTTCCCCTCCTGAGGCTTTTCAAAGTTTTTCAAAGCAGAAGATTATTTGGGGGGGTTGGGGGGAGAAGAACTCTACTGCTTCAGTCAGTCCCAGTTCTTTTGTTGTTGTTCACTCCAATCAGTATTGTTTCACCATATGCATTTATATATGTCACACATGTACTAAAATCATGTTCTCTGAAAATAAACTATATGTTATTTCCAAGTCATATTTTGGGATCCACATTTTTCCCTTTTAATTTTATATTGCTCTAAAATATGCAAACATACCCTCCACCCTTGTACCATAATTATAAAGTCTGAAAATAGGTAGTAGGTTAATTCTAGAGTCTGTCAGATTCTAAGAGCACATTTTAAATAAAGAGAAATATAACATTGTTACTCAGTTTGCCTTACTTGATGCTAGCATCCACAAATGAGGGATATCATTTGGCGAAAAAAACCAAATCTTAAAGGTTAACAGTGCTTCATATTTTTCTCAGATCTCCCCCATTTATTGTTTTTCCATTCTTAGCATTCTTGGGATTTACTTTGTGTGAATACAATCTGAGATTTTTTTTTGTGTTCTGAATTTAGTGAGATTTCTTTCTAAATGCATTCTGTTTTCTTGTTTGCCTTTTAAAATTCTATTTCGTTAAATATTCAATTTTTTTTTTTTTTTTTTTTTTGTTCTTTCTGAGGACAGGTTCTCCCTATAGGCCCTGGCTGGTCCCGGAACTCCCAGAAGATCGTCCTGCTCTCTAGTCCTCCTGGAGTGCTGGGATAAAGGTGTGTGCGACCATCACGCGCCGACTTAAAGTTTTACAGTTTTTTAGCCACCATTGGGTGCTGGATTATAAACCCAGGTCCTCCGCAAGAACAGTTGGCTCTCTTAACTGTGAGCCATCTCTCTAGCCCCTGGACATTCAATTTTTAATCTACTTAGTGTCTTGGATTTGAAAAGCAACCTTTCTCTATTGAAGAGACTGAAGCTCTAATGCCAGAAACTTTATGTTTACATGAATGAATACCCTTTGTTATTTTTTTTTAATGTGTATGAATTGACGTGCTTCTGCTTGTAGATTTGTGCACCTGTTGTCGTGCAATGCTTGTGGAGGTCAGAAGAGGGTGTCGGATTCCCCTGGAACTGGAGTTTCTCCTGGAAAGGAGTTAACAGACAGGTTCTCAACCACCATGTGGGTGCGGGATCGAACTGGGTCCTCTGCAGAGCAGTTGGTGCTCTTAACTGCTAGGCACTCTCTCCAGCCCCGAATTAACCTCTTATAAATGGTACTGGGATGTGTCTTTGGGAAAAGTGAACATTTTGGCTAAAGTACTTTTTCTGTGTTCTGTGTATGGGATAAAGAGTTCTAACTAGCCGGGCGTGTGGCTTTAATCCCAGCACTCCAAAGGCAGAGGTAGGCGGATCTCGTGAGTCCAAGGTCAGCCTGGACTACAGAGCGAGCTCCAGGACGCTGGTACTAAAAACGGAGACCCTGTCTCAAATAATACAAAAAAAAAAAAAAAGAGTTCTAACTAAGGAAGTCTGTAAGCTCTAAACTAAATCTTTTTGAAAATCGTGAGCAAATTGTTCCACTAGTTGAATAATAAATTGTTCATCACAAAATTATGAGAGATACAATGCAGTAGTCATAAGAAAATTAGTGAGATGCTTGTCATATAATAAGCAAAATAACTATGATTAATGTCTGTTACTACATTTTCCTGATCGCTTTTTTGAACTTCATTATATTGGAGAATTTTCTTCCTTGGATTAGCAACTGGATCAATGTGCAGAACACCTCACCGTCTTGATGTGCTGGGGTTGGTTTTCTTCTCTTGGATTAGAACTGATCTGTGCAGACACTCACCGTCTTGATGTGCTGGGCTGGTTTTCTTTCTTGGATTAGAACTGATCTGTGCAGACACTCACCGTCTTGATGTGCTGGGTTGGTTTTCTTCTCTTGGATTAGAACTGATCTGTGCAGACACTCACCGTCTTGATGTGCTGGGCTGGTTTTCTTTCTTGGATTAGAACTGATCTGTGCAGCACTCACCGTCTTGATGTGCTGGGCTGGTTTTCTTTCTTGGATTAGAACTGATCTGTGCAGACACTCACCGTCTTGATGTGCTGGGTCTGGTTTTCTTTCTTGGATTAGAACTGATCTGTGCAGACACTCACCGTCTTGATGTGCTGGGCTGGTTTTCTACCCCCCCCCTTTTCTCTGCTTTTTTTTATGTATGAATTTTTTCGATTTATTTATTCGTAAATGCGTTTTTGCAAACATTTTGTCAAGTTCCAAGAAGAATCTTAGTGGGATTTGGGGGGGGCTGGGGGCAGGAATTACATTTAATTTAATTTGGAGGTAACATTAACTTACTCACTATGAAGTAGTGATACATTTGCATAATTAGTCTTCCCAACAGAGAAGACTGCTTTTCTGCTTACATTTTCTCTTATATCCTATATTGTTTAATAGTGCTTCTTTACATGGCAGAATTTAAAAAATTTTGTTTAGACTTTTCAAATATTACATTATTTATTCATACTTTAAGTATTCTCTTTCCCTCATTTTTATTTTATTTTATTTGGTCTTTTTTTTTTTGTCTTTTTGAGACAGGTCTCCCCTGTAGCTCCAGCTGGCCTGAGAATTTGTCATGTAGACCAGCGCGTCCTTGAACTCAACAGTGCCTAGAGAGCATTGATTTCCTTGAAAGGATGGTTAGGAACAGTTGTTAGATACCTGTGGGTGTCTGGGGTCAAACTGGTCCCTTTAAGAGCGCGCCTGTGCTCTTAACACTTGAAGAATTTTCTCTACAACCTCCCCCCCTAAATTTTTTTAATGCATCTTTCTTCCCTTCTTTTCATGTCATTTCTGTTTTTTTTTCTGATGATAAACTTTTTTTTTTTTTTAGATAGGGTCTCTCTTGAGCCCCACGGGTCCAACTCACATGTAGACCAGGCTGGTCTTGAACTCACGAGATCTTGGCCTCTGCCTCCTGAGTCCTGGGATTAAAAGCGTGTGCCACCACACCCAGCCATCTAGACTTTTTGAAATAGTGCGCTAGTATATGATGTGGTATTCTGATTTTGCTCATAAAGAATTAATAGTGAATGGCTAAGGTGTTGTTCTGTTGGGGTGTCAGAGATGGTTCAGTTGGTAAAGCTCTTCCGGCAAGTAGGAAGACTTGAGGATCCAGAATCACTGATGGGTGGCCCATCTACTCTAGCCTAATTGAGCTCTGGGGCCAATGAGAAATTTTGTCTCAAAGGAGGTGGACATGTTCCTGATGTGACAACTGTTGTCCTCCAGCTCTTACAGGTACTGTCACACACAATGGCACACATACACACTAGCATAAAAATAAGATATACTTCTTTCAATTTAATGCTTACTGAGAACAAAAAGTAATGTGGGGATTGGCAGTGGTAGAAACATTCGCTACCATGTGTAAGGCCCCTAGTTCCCACCAGCAACCAAAAAGAGAGGGTGAAAGAAAAAGAACGAGAAAAGGGAGAGGGATAATGTATATTAGTTATACTATATACACATTAATTGTTATAAAACAATTATGTTTAGATTTATATAAATTAAAGATTTTAAATTAAATTAAGGGTCGATAGAAATGGCTCAGTGATTAAGAGCACTTGTGTTCTTGCAGAGATCTGGGTTTGGTTTCCAGCACCCACACAGTCCCAACAATTGTAACATCCGTTCCGGGCATCTGATCCTCTCTTCGTTCTACGCGGTAACACAGGCACACATATGGTATCACATATATACATGCAGCACATCAAGGCAAAACAAACTACATAAAATAAAATTTTTTTTTTTTTTTGTCTTTGTTATTCCGAGACGGTGTCTCTTGTGCATCTCCAGCTGGCTCTGGAAACTTCCCTATGTAGACCAGGTCTGGCATTTTTTTTGTCTTTTTGAGACAGGTTCTCCCTATAGCCCTGGCTGGCCCGGAACTCCCAGAGATCCGCCTGCCTCTGCCTCCTGAGTGCTGGGATTAAAGGTGTGTGCACCATCACGCCCGACTTAAAGTTTTTAAGTTTTTAGCCACCATGTGGGTGCTGGGAATTAAACCCAGGTCCTTCCGCAAGAACAGTTGGCTCTCTTAACTGCTGAGCCATCTCTCTAGCCCCTGGACATTCAATTTTTAATCTACTTATTGTCTTGGATTTGAATAAAGCAACCTTTCTCTATTTGAAGAGACTGAAGCTCTAATGCCAGAAACTTTTATTGTTTACCATGAATTAACCTCTTTTTTATTTTTTTTTAATGTGTATGAATGTACTGTCTGCTTGTAGATTTGTGCACCTGTGTCGTGCAATGCTGTGGAGGTCAGAAGAGGGTGTCGGATTCCCCTGGAACTGGAGTTCTCCTGGAATTGGAGTTACAGACGGTTCTCAACCACCATGTGGGTGCTGGGGATCGAACTCGGGTCCTCTGCAAGAGCAGTTGGTGCTCTTAACTGCTAGGCTATCTCTCCAGCCCCGAATTAACCTCTTATAAAATGGTACTGGGATGTGTCTTTGGGAAAAGTGAACATTTTGGCTAAAGTACTTTTTCTGTGTTCTGTGTATGGGATAAAGAGTTCTAACTAGCCGGGCGTGGTGGCTTTAATCCCAGCACTCCAAAGGCAGAGGTAGGCGGATCTCTGTGAGTCCAAGGTCAGCCTGGACTACAGAGCGAGCTCCAGGACAGCTGGTACTAAAACGGAGACCCTGTCTCAAAAATACAAAAAAAAAAAAAAAAGAGTTCTAACTAAGGAAGTCTGCTAAGCTCTAAACTAAATCTTTTTGAAAATCGTGAGCAAATTGTTCCACTAGTTGAATAATAAATTGTTCATCACAAAATTATGAGAGATACAATGCAGTAGTCATAAGAAAATTAGTGAGATGCTTGTCATATAATAAGCAAAATAACTATGATTAATGTCTGTTACTACATTTTCCTGATCGCATTTATTTGAGAATTTCTTCCTTGGATTAGAACTGATCTGTGCAGACACTCACCGTCTTGATGTGCTGGGTTGGTTTTCTTCCTTGGATTAGAACTGATCTGTGCAGACACTCACCGTCTTGATGTGCTGGGCTGGTTTTCTTTCTTGGATTAGAACTGATCTGTGCAGACACTCACCGTCTTGATGTGCTGGGTTGGTTTTCTTTCTTGGATTAGAACTGATCTGTGCAGACACTCACCGTCTTGATGTGCTGGGCTGGTTTTCTACCCCCCCCCCTCCTGTTCTTGCTTTTATTTTATATGTATTGAATTATTTTTTCTGATTTATTTATTCTAAATGAGTTTTGCAAACATTTTGTCAAGTTCCAAGAAGAATCTTAGTGGGATTTTTGGGGGGGCGGGGGCAGGAATTACATTAAATTTAATTTGGAGGATAACATTAAACTTACTCACTTAGAAGTTAAGTGATACATTTGCAATATTTAGTCTTCCCAACAGAGAAGACTGCTTTTCTGCTTACATTTTCTCTTATATCCTATATTGTTTAATAGTGCTTCTTTACATGGGGCAGAATTTAAAAATTTTTGAGGCCATTTCTCCACCCCCTGATATTACATACTTTATCATTACTTTAAGTGACATCCATTTTCCCTCATTTTTATTTTATTTTATTTGGTCTTTTTTTTTTTTTGTCTTTTTGAGACAGGGTCTCCCCTGTAGCCCCAGCTGGCCTGGAATTTGCTATGTAGACCAGGCTGGCCTTGAACTCACAGTGCCCATGGAGAGCATTGAATTTCCCTGAAACTGGAGTTAGGAACAGTTTGTTAGATACCTTGTGGGTGCTGGGAGTCAAACCTGGTCCCCTTTAAGAGCAGCCTGTGCTCTTAACCACTGAAAATTTTCTCTAACACCCCCCCCCTAAATTTTTTAATGCATCTTCTTTCCCTTCTTTTCATGCTATTTCTGTTTTTTTTTCTGCATGATAAACTTTTTTTTTTATTTTTTAGATAGGGTCTCTCTGTAGCCCCAGCTGTCCGAACTCACTATGTAGACCAGGCTGGCTTTGAACTCACAGAGATCTGCCTGCCTCTGCCTCCTGAGTCCTGGGATTAAAAGCGTGTGCCACCACACCCAGCCATAATAGACTTTTTGAAATAGTGCTAAGTAATTGATGTGGTATTCTGATTTTGCTCATAAAGAATAATAGTGAATGGCTAAGGTTGGTTTCTTTGGGGGTGTAGAGATGGTTCAGTTGGTAAAGCTCTTTCCTGGCAAGTAGGAAGACTTGAGTTTGATTCCCAGAACATGATGGGTGGCCATCTACTCTAGCCTAATTGAGCTCTGGGCCAATGAGAAATTTTGTCTCAAAGGAGGTGGACAATGTTCCTGATGGTGACAACTGAGGTTGTCCTCCAGTCTCTACAGGTACTGTACACATACATGAGCACACATACACATACATAAAAATAAGATATACTTCTTTCAATATATGCTTACTGAGAAAAAAATGTTGTGGGGATTGGCAGTGGTAGAACATTTGCCTACCATGTGTAAGGCCCTAGTTCCCACTCAGCACCAAAAAGAGAGAGGTGAAAGAAAAAGAACGAGAAAAGGGAGAGGGATATATGTATATATAGATATATATACACATAAATTGTATATATATAACTTATGTTTTTATGATTTTATAAATTAAGATTTTAAATTAAAATTAAGGGCTAGAGAAATGGCTCAGTGATTAAGAGCACTTGCTGTTCTTGCAGAGTATCTGGGTTTGGTTTCCAGCACCCACACAGTTCCCACAATTGTAACTCCGTTCCAGGGCATCTGATCCTCTCTTCTGTTCTCAGTGGGCACCAGGCACACATATGGTACACATATATACATGCAGGCACATCCAGGCAAACACTCATAAAATAAAAATTTTTTTTTTTTTTCTTTTTGGTCTTTTCGAGACAGGGTCTCTCTGTAGCCCCAGCTGGCCTGGAACTCCCTATGTAGACCAGGTTGGCCTTGAACTCACAGTGATCCACCTGGTGATCTTCCTGCCTCTGACTCCCGAGTGCTGGGATCAAAGGTGTGTCCCACCATGCCTAGTAAAAATAAGTCCTTGAAAAAGATTTTTCAGATAATACTGTATTTAGTCCTATGCCACTTTTTATTTTGAGATAAAACTCAAGAGAGTCCAGTAATGTTACCCAAGTCATTTAGTTAAAAGGGCAAAAAGTATAAATTCACATTGTTTTGACTCTTAATATTCCAAATCATCTCAATAATAGTAGCAGATTATTATCCATGATAAAACCAGACTTATAGATATTTCAATGCTAGACTATTAAGATATATTAACAAACTACATAGTAAATTAAACAAACTTGGGGCTGGAGAGATGGCCTAGCGGTTAAGAGCACCAACTGCTCTTGCAGAGGACCTGGGTTCAATCCCCAGTACCCACATGGTGGCTGAAAACTGTCTTTAACTCAGTTCCAGGGGAATCTGACACCCTCCTCTGACCTCCGTGGCATTGCACGGCATGGGTGCACAGACCTACATGCAGACAGTACATTCATACACATACAAAAATAAAATTTTTAAAAAATTAAGCAAACTTTAGCAAGATTGACAGAATACCATGAGGCAGCACCAGTATGTTAAGGCAGTAGACATCTATTAAAGTTGTTTTAATATATTTTGTTTTATTTGAAGCAAGGATGTACCTGTAGCCCAGGCGGGTGGAACTTATGATTCTCCTGTCTCTGTCTTCCCAGTACTGGGATTACAGACATGTGCCACAGTCTGCATCACTTTGTTACTTTGCTCATG
Source organism: Rhizomys pruinosus (assembly GCA_009823505.1). Classification (NCBI taxonomy): domain Eukaryota; kingdom Metazoa; phylum Chordata; class Mammalia; order Rodentia; family Spalacidae; genus Rhizomys; species Rhizomys pruinosus. The sequence goes on from VZQC01007452.1 coordinate 1,934,848, forward strand.
TAAATATAATATGCTTATAGCAGCTAAATCTATCTGTGACATATGGTTGACAGTGACTCTTCTTTACATTAGTGTTTCAGAGATTCCTTCATACTGCTGGGGTGGGTGGAATGATTTAAAAATGGAGGTGTGGGGCTGGAGAGATGGCCCAGCGGTTAAGAGCGCCGACCGCTCTTGCAGAGGACCCGGGTTCGATCCCCAGCATCCACATGGCGGCCGAGAACCGTCTGAAACTCCAATTCCAGGAGCACTCCAGTTCCAGGGGAATCCGACACCCTCTTCTGACCTCCGCGGCATTGCACTACACGGGTGCACAGGCTTGCATGCAGACAGTACATTCATACACATACAGAAATAAATAAAATTAATAAAAAAAATAAAAATAAAAATGGAGGTTTGGGCAGGGCAAGATAGCTCAGCAGGTAAAATAGCTTGCCACACAAACCTGAGTTTGATATGCAGATCACACAGTGGAAGAAATGAACTGACTCCAGGCCTCAGCATGTGTGCTGTGGCACATGGTGTGTCTTCACTTACATGTATAAGCATCATATATGGACACAATATTATTAATTAAAAATAAATTGAAGCTTGTTTTTATAGTTCAAAAATTTAGTTTATTCTTATATTACAGAGAATTGATTATTAAAGGCAACATGGCCACAGGAGGAGGTCCTTTTGAAGAAGTAATGAATGATCAGGATTTACCAAACTGGAGTGCTGAGAATGTGGATGATCGACTCAACAATATGGTATGCTACCTTAGTATGTATAGATGGTGTATTGTTGCTTATTAATGCTAAATGAAACTTTCCCATAAGTCTAATTCACCAAAACTCTAGAAACTTCTGGGAAATAAGGGATTTGGGGTTATTTATTATTGTCTGGGGATACTTTGGTTGCAGTTAATAGGAAGCATGAGTCAGCTCAAGCTAAAATAGAGATTTTTTTTTTATAAGGAGGTAAAAGTGTTTTATGGAAACCCATGTTAAAGGAGTCTAGCTCAGTTTTAGGAAGGGGAAAAGGAACTAGAAAATTGTCACATTAATTCAGTTAATTCAGTTTGGAATAGATATACATTTTTTTTTAATTTTTTATGTGTATGAATGTACTGTCTGCATGTAGGTTGGTGCACCCATGTCGTGCAGTGCCGCAGAGGTCAGAAGAGGGCGTCAGATTCCCCTGGAACTGGAGTTAAAGACGGTTCTTAGCCGCCATGTAGGTTCTGGGAATCGAGCCCAGGTCCTCTACAAGAGCAGTTGGTGCTCTTAACTGCTGAGCCATCTCTCCAGCCCTAGATATACATTTTTTTCCATATCTTTGATCCGGAAGGGCTGTATCAGGTAGTATAAAAGGTTAGCAGGAAGATATACCCACACAAGGATTGGAGTGGAAGTACAGTTCCTAGAGAGGCAAGATTTGTTATGAGGGCAATTTACCAAATAGTTTTTACTATAATAATAAGTAAACAACTTCCAATATAGATAATATGGGAATGAGTAGTTGTTTCTATTCAATGCATTAGGTTGTATAGGTATGATTAAATAAAGGTATTTCCTAGTTAAAATATTATTTCATTCTGTATTGGATAATATCTAGTAGATTTTTGCCTATAAAATAATAATGGGGGAAATAATAGTTATATTAATACCTACTAAATGCTAGGCTTTTCTAGTTATACATATTTTTAATCTTATCTGAAAGGTTCTATTTCATAGATTAGGAAACTGGAATTAATTTGCCTAGGGTTGTATTATTCCTTCAGAAAACAGTAATTGATTTAGAATCTAGGGTGGTTCCAATCCTGTCTTCTTTTTGCTGTAATACTGACTTTAATCTGAAGGAAGCCAGTATAGGTATGTTTATTTCACTGTTTAATTTAGATAAAAACAAATTTTTTTTACTTTTTTTGAGAAAAATTCTTGCTGTATCAAGTTGGCCTTGAATTTCTTTGAACTCTCCATTTCCTGTCTTATCTTCCTGTGTTAAGATTGCAGATATGTACCATCACAACTGGCTGGAAAGAAGTTTTTAAACAATCCTTTTGAGCTGGGTATAGTGGCGCATGTCTATAATCTCAGCATTGGACAGACTGAAGTAGGATTGTAAATTCAAAGCAAGCCTGGGTTATGTGAGATTACAGTGAGTTCAAGCCAATCTGAATACTAGAACAAGATCGTATCTCAAAAAACAAAAAAGAAGGTGCATGCCTGTAATCCCAGCACTTAGGAGGTAGAGGCAGATGGATCTCTTTGTGAGATTGAGGCCAGCCTGGTCTACATAGTTAGTTGCAGACCAACTGGGAATATAGGGAGACCCTGTCTCAGAAAATAAAAACAAACAAACCTACTGAAAATACTTAAATTGATTTGGGAGTTGGGATTTGGGGGTTTATATTTATGATCTATAGTAGAAAGGTAATATTTTTTAAAAGGCTAAACTGTGATTTTAAGCTAGATATAATAAGGAGGAAAATGGGTTAGAAATAAATTTCTTTTTTTTTTTTTTTTTTTTTTTTTACTGTTGTAATTGTGTGTATGAATGTATTGTCTGCATGCAGGTCTGTGCACCCATGTCGTGCAATGCCGCGGAGGTCAGAAGAGGGTCTCGGATTCCCCTGGAACTGGAGTTCTCCTGGAATTGGAGTTACAGACGGTTCTTAGCCGCCATGTGGGTGCTGGGGATCGAACCCAGGTCCTCTGCAAGAGCGTTGGTGCTCTTAACCGCTAGGCTATCTCTCCAGCCCCCAGAAATAAATTTCTAAGAGAGTATGTATACATGAAAAATGTTTTCTCATGTTAAACTTAAGACCAAAGAAAGTTGTTTTGAACATACCACATTATTTTTCTGGTTTGCTATAGTTCAGATTAACTTTTGCTTTTACTTTTTTAAAGGAGTGGGGAGGCCAACAGAAGAAAGCCGATAGATCGTCAGAAAAGAATAAGAAAAAGTTTGGTGTAGCAAGTGATAAAAGGGTAACTAATGATATTTCCCCGGAGTCATCACCAGGAGTTGGAAGGCGAAGAGCAAAGATTCCACATACGTTTCCACATAGTAGATATATGACTCAGATGTCTGTCCCAGAACAGGCAGAATTAGAGAAACTTAAACAGCGGATAAACTTCAGTGATTTAGATCAGGTTTGTGAATTATTTTCAAAGTCACATTATAACCATGGGAAATATTTGAAATGGATTAAGTGATATGCCTTAGTAATAAAAGACAATGATAAAAGTTTTTGTATGGGAAGAACTTTAAATGATATTACTATGGAGATAGTACTCTTTTTGGAGAGAAGCAAATATTATTTCTAAATTTGCCAAAGATACTTCTTTCTGTACTTATTAAATTATTACATTATGAAAGTAAATTTTACTATAACTGAAGAAGCTCGTTATTACTAAATTTAGTACAATTATTGGGTAAGGGTGAAATGTACTTTTACCTGAAGTTTAGAATAAAAATGACTTAATCACTGAAATAAAGTTTAGAAAAGGCAAATAGAAATAATAAATTCTTGACCAGTATTCTATTGTCACATCTGTATTTTGCAAAGATAAAGACACTTCCAAATATGTAGTAGATTCAAGTATAAGATGACAGGGTGATATAAATCATCATGTATTATGTAAATATATTATGCACATATGTGCTAGGTACTAAGTTTTTTTTCATGGTGTTGGGAATTGAAGTCAGACCTTACATATACTATGCAAACATTCTATCTCAGCTATATTGCCAGCTATAAACAATGGGTTTTTTCATTTTTTGGTTTTTTTTTGAGACAGGGTCTCCCTGTGGCCCCAGATGGCCTGGAACTCTTAAGCTGGCCTTGAACTCATAGAAATCCGCCTGCCTCTGTCTCTTGAGTGCTGGGATTAAAGGCACGCGCTACCATGCCTGGCATCTGAATGCTTTTTCAAGCCATGTATTATGTAGACAAATATTTGTGTTGATATATATGTTAATATTCATTCATTGGGCCCATAGCCTATAAGAATTTTTAAGTAAAAATAGCAATATGAGTTATAAATGTAGTCTGCAGTCTGTAGACTTAAACTGACTTGTTCATATTCATCGGTTGAATTTTGTCAAAAATGAGGATAAGGAAATAATCAAATTTTGATAATTTAGTAATTTTGTAGATCTGAAGTGTCTTCAAAGTGTTTTCAAAGTTGTATATAGCTTAATACCTAATGTCAAAACTTTTAAAAATTTCTTGAAAGATTAATGTTTGTGTGATTTGGTTTCCTTTTCATATATAGAGAAGCATTGGGAGTGATTCTCAAGGTAGAGCCACAGCTGCTAACAACAAACGTCAGCTTAGTGAAAACCGAAAGCCCTTCAACTTTTTGCCTATGCAAATTAATACCAACAAGAGCAAAGATGCTGCTACAAAAAGAGAAATTATTGGATCAGCACAATGTAAAGAGCTATTTGCTTCTGCTTTAAGTAATGACCTTTTGCAAAACTGTCAAGTCTCTGAAGAAGATGGGAGAGGAGAGCCTGCAATGGAGAGCAGCCAAGTAATAAATGGTTTATTTTGGTTGTTGCTTTAAAAGTTTTCAAAGTATAAACATTAAGGTCTTTAAAAAAACGTATTGAGTTACACTTACAGGAATTGCCATTAAGTAGAAGGAAAATATTTCCCTAACCCTCTTCATTAATCTGCCATCTGTTTTAAATAGAGCAGAATTTTATTCCCTAAATGATTAAGAAAATGGCATATTCAGGTTCGGTAAAGCTTTTGTTACTTGCCAGATAGTAAAAGAGGATCAGAAACAATGTGATTAGATTTTTTTCAGAGGACTCTAATTTTGTTCCTAGCACCTACATGGGGCAGCTCACAACTGCATATATATCCAACCCCAGGGATTGGATGCCTCTAGCTTCTGAGGTCACCTGCACTACTGGGCTCATACTTCTGTGTACCCACACACACTTAAAATGAATCTTGAGAAAAAAAGAATTAAAAATACTGATAAAGTTTGAAAAGTACTTTCCAAAATAGACTCGCTTTTAATTTATTTTTATAATACTATCAATTATTTGTAAAGAGATGTAACCATTAGAAGGAATGTTTAAGGCTGGTGAGCTGGCTCAGTAAGTAAAGGTGCTTACCATGTAAGTCTGGCAGAGTAGTCCGTGGAACTGATATAAACATAGTAGGAGAGAACCAACTCCACAGAGTTGTCCTCTGACCTCCACATGTGCACTCTGGCATGTGTGCCCACACACATATATAATTAACATTATATATGTGTGTGGGCACACACACACACACACACACACACACACACAGAATACTTACATAAAGTCTCTTCAGCAATTTGTTTTATAAGTAAAATTTGGGGGGCCAGAGATGACTTACGAGGACAAGTACTTGGTGAACAAGCCTGAAAACCTGAGTTTGATCCCAGGACTCACGTAGAAGTGGAAGGCAAGCCAAAAGTGGTGGTGCATGTCTTTTGTTACCACACTAGTAGGCAGAGGCAGACAGATTTCTGTGAGTTCAAGGCCAGCCTTGTCTACATAGCAAGTTCCAGGCCAGCTGGAGCTACAGAGAGATACTATCTCAAAAAAAGAAAGGAAAAAAAAAAAAAGCCAAGAAATGAAAGGCAAGCCAACTCCACAGTGTTGTCTTCTACACATAAGCCATGGCACACTTGCCTACCAGACATCAGAAATACACCTCCACAATAATAATAAATGAAAATTTAAAATAAATAAATAAAAATTTTCAGATAATATAAACCAAAATAATTTGAAATTACTTTTAAGTTGATGGTAATTGAAGTTTTCCATATTGACATTTAATGTTTTGATCAAAATCAAAATTTGATTAGATTTTCTTGCATGTATAAATTTATATGGTAAATCTTAAGTGTAAATTTTTTCTCCTTCATTTGAAATAACAAATCTGTAAAGCTTCGGAATTATGTTTTGGTTTTATTGGTTTAATTTGGTTTTATATGTTGTATATGTTTCATGCTTATTTTTCTTTTTGAATATTTTTCTCACAGATTGTAAGCAGGCTTGTTCAAATTCGTGACTATATAACTAAAGCTAGTTCCATGCGAGAAGATCTTGTAGAGAAAAATGAAAGATCTGCTAATGTTGAGCGCCTTACTCATCTAATAGATCACCTTAAAGAACAAGAAAAGTCATACATGAAATTTCTCCAGAAAATTCTTGTAAGTTTTTGGACCTTTTAAATTATGTATGTTGAGTTATTTTTATAATCTATCATACACAAACACTGATGACATTCTGAGGCCACTCTAGAGCAGTTAACATATTTTCAGAACTCGTGCCATCCATTATAACATTTTTCTTGCCCTTTTTAATAGTTGTATGATTTATACCACGAAAATATTTCAGGCTAGAGAAAATGAGGAGGAGGATGTTCGGACTATAGACTCAGCTGTGGGATCTGATTCTGTAGCCGAGAGCACATCACTAAACATAGATGTGCAGTCTGAGGCTTCAGATGCCACGGTAAGCAGCTTTTTGGTAATTAAAGTGCTGGAAATGAAGATATAAGGTTCTCAAGATGATCATTTTTGGCATTCCTTACAGAAAGTGTATTTCAAGAAAGAAAACCTTAAATTGTTCATGCTATATACAATTTCTAAACATAAAAGTTTGAAAGCTTTATTTATTAACATTAAAAATAGTTTGGGCTGGAGAGATGGCCTAGCGGGTAAGAGCACCGACACTCTTGCAGAGGACCCGGGTTCGATCCCTAGCACCCACATGGCGGCTGAGAACCGTCTGTAACTCCACTTCCAGGAGAACTCCAGCTCCAGGGGAATCCGAGACCCTCTTCTGACCTCCGCGGCATTGCACGACACGGGTGCACAGACCTGCATGCAGACAGTACATTCATACACATGCAAAGAAAAAAAAAATAGTTTTAATAGTTAAATTAGAAAGCTGATCATTTCTGAACTTCAGCTTACAGAAATATTTGTGTAGTTTTTTTTTTTTTTTTTTTTTTTTTTTTTTTTT